>PVKB01004919.1:0-118776 GCA_004027205.1 Ctenodactylus gundi | reverse complement strand
ATTCTGGAAAGTTCTGATCAGTGCGATACATAAGGCTGAGGAGCTGGGACCTCCCCTTTTGGGTCGGTAGCTGGCCGCCGGTGTGCCGGGAGGAGGCCGGCGAAACTGGAACCGGAGCTGCTGATCGGCTAGCCCAAGCCGAGCGCCACCTTCTTCCAGGGCTCGTCCCCTGCCAGCCCCTGCTGTCCGCTGGAACCGGAGGCGCCTGACAGCCGGGTGTTGGCGCGTCCGCCGGAGTGACAGAGCGCGGTCGGACCGGCAGGCTCCGCAGAGAGCCGCGGCGGCGGCGGCGGCGGGGGAACGCAGACCCAGCTCGGCGGAGGCGGCGCACCGCTAGCGAGCCGGCCATGTCTGTGGTGGGGCTGGACGTGGGCTCACAGAGCTGCTACATCGCGGTGGCGCGGGCCGGGGGCATCGAGACCATCGCCAACGAGTTCAGCGACCGGTGCACCCCGTAAGTGCAAGCCTGCCGAGCGCCGGCGAGGGTGGCGGTCCCCGGGCTCGGACGGCGCGGGGGTTCCGGGCTCGCCGGCCGGCCACGCAGCCCCGCGGCGTGTGGAGGCGGGCTGGGGAGTGGCGCGTCGCTCGCGAGTGGCTGGGGAGAGGGCTCGCCCCAAGAATGGAGCGGGGGTTGTGGGGGCAAGTGGAGTCTGCGAGCTAGTGTTCCAGGGTCGTCGCTGAGGATAGGTTTCCTCCGGAGTACCAGGCTGCCGCAAAACCGGGGGCCCACTGCAGCCGGCTCCTTCCTCGGCCGCCCCCGTCCCCTCTACCCGGCTTCTAGCTGGCAGAGCCACCCTCTGCTGGTCCCTCTGCGCACCGCGGAGCTGGGCTGTCGAGCTTTTCCTTCCGCATTGTGAATCTGAAAATGAGCTAGAAGCTTCCAGAGGCAGTGTGCTGATCCTTGTCCTAGGGAGCCGGTGGAGTGTCAGTGATCACGGAATCCACCTCTGAGAGCCTAGTCCTAGTCCGCCCCTTGTTAACGTACTCATTTTGTTGGTAACGTTGCCGCCTTGTGCTCAGGAGGCATTTTTGAAAGATGTAAACCTCCGGTTTTGCTCGTTGCAGGAGCCATTCGTCAGGAATTCTAGACCGAGTTTTTATTTAATTTTGCGTAGTTTAAGTAAAGATAATAAAGATGACATACTTTTGTGCTCAAACTCCACAAGAAGGATGTCACATAATTTAGTAAATCCTATGGCATCATTGGGTAGGCAAATAGCAGCGTTAAAAAAAAAAACCCAGCTTTTTGAAGGGATTATTTTCTAGAGATAATATATGCAAACATACCTTCAGGTGTGTGGAAAGCAATTGCTTCCTGTTCAAGGAAATTATTGCAGGTACTTTTCAAATGCACTAAACCAAGATGTAAATGAAACGTGGAACTCAGATGTAAAATGACTGGCCTTACAGTTATTTGCACGCTGATGAACCTTAATGTGACTGGAAAAAGCAGAATGTACGCACACATTGGCTGCCCTAACTTATGCCCTCAACATCCAGCGCATTTACCTCTGACCTCTTTGCAGATCTACAGTGGTCTGTTCTTTGCCAGTGTTAAGGACTCTGCAATAAGAATTTAGTTTGATGACAGTATTTCAGGATTTTATCCATGGGTGCAGTTTACGTCTTTATTCTTTTTCATTCAATTAAAAAAAAAAGCTGTTTTAAAAAGAGCAGAGAAAAAAATTGCTATGTGAATCCAAAGGTAACAGGTATGGTTCTGTAAAAAGCAAGCAAGGTCTTTTTATAGCTCTGCTTAAAGTATTACAAGTAGGTGGTTGACTCATTTGCATTGGCTGTTGTTAATTCGTGTTGCAATTAATGTGATTGGTCCCTTGAAAAAATGAGTAGGTCCATTCCGCAAGTGCATACTCTTTAAGTGTAGGATGATAATGTTTTTGGACTGTACCTGAAAGGTCTGGCCTCTGCTTAAACATCCCAGGCTGTCAGGATGCTATGTAGTTAGCACCTGCTTCGATACCCCAAGTCCAAGATGTTTCTGTTACAGCAAATTTAAATGTATTTTCATTTCACTCATCTGATTTAACAATGTAGGGGTAACTAGTCCAAAATTAGATTAGATTTAGACTAGTAATGCGCATTTAGATTACTCTTCTAATCCACAACCTTAATCACTACCTCCTCCTCACAAGATTTTTCTTGATCTTTTCTCTTACTATGCATTTCATTTGCATTGCTGAGAAAGCTATCTCAGGCACCAGTCACGTCTCTTCAGAACAGACCTTAGTGTTACTTCCCTCTCCTCCACATATTTCAGTCTCTTGTGACTTGTTCTGCATCATTTTAAGTTGGCCTTCCTAAGTAGAATCTTCCAGATAGGGACTTGTTTGGTCTTCTTTTAATCTTCAGAGGCATAACTTAGGTCCATTTGCTTATGTTCATATAAAAATGTTGAATCCTAAAGAGGCAGATGGTTTGTCAGGACAAAAATAGGTATGACTATGACATTTAGATAGAGTTGGTAACTGAGAGATAGAGTTGTGCATATTTTTTTCTTGTGTCTAGAGGCAAGTTTAGTAATTCTTTTTTAAATCAAAGTGTTTCCTGAAGTAATACTCACTTTCTAGTAATTAACCTGTAAAATTACACTAGTACTTGAAGTATTGGGAATGCCCTCTGAGCCATGAACAGACTTGGCTGGGGTGATTGGACTGCCCCCTAGGGTGGATTCTCAGTGCAGCAGCTGAGTAGAACACCACCTTCCATACCTGGTACAAGGTGTAGACTCCAAATACTTGCTGTAAATGTCCCAAAATTAGAAAATTACAGATTTATATTAAGATGTACCTCTTGTCAAGTAAAAATGTCCATTTTATGCTATTTAACATTTTTGAAACAATTTGGTGTTTTTTCTAGATCAGTCATATCCTTTGGATCAAAAAACAGAACAATTGGAGTTGCAGCCAAAAATCAGGTATGTTTTTTTATTTTTTAAGAGAATTCTCAGAAGTTTTAAAAGTGAGACTTAAGAGACATACATAGGTGGGAAGGATCCAAACTTACCAGTTTTGGAGTTTTAAAAATGTAATTCAAGTAATGTTGATTACAAATACTCTAATGATTTTCTCTCTCTTTTTCCTTTTTTTCTTGTTCTGTTGAATGAATCTACTTTAACTTTCCAATCTTAATTTTTAGTTAGTTACCTAGTTTTTTAAATTATCAATTAATAAGATATTTGCATTTTAAAGTGTCTTACTTATAATCTTATCTGTTACTAATTTTTAATGTGACTTAGGAAGTTATGTATAAATCTCATAGTTCATGTAATTCTCTTTAATATTACTGATCTAAATCTTTTGAGGATTGGGAGAAAAAAGGTAAATTGAATGCCTTCCAGTAGGCTTTAGGACAAAAATGGAAAAAGGGCTTCTGTAGAAAGAATATTACTAATAAAATGCTGAAAACTAAATATTTAATTTTACTAGTGTAATATGGTTACTTTGATTGAAAGATAGATGAGGGGGAAAAATGAAAGGTGAAAAGTACAGATAATCAAAATGACTTGGTCAAAAGGAAAGAGGGATTCTAGTGAAGTAACAGTCTCTCTTAATAAGGATAAAGGATTAGGATATTGATAGCCTAGGCCTAAATTTCTGTTGGATCTTTGTGGTTATGTAAGGAAAACTAATAGGAGCTCAGAGTTGGCCCATAGACAGGTAGACATATTTCGACTCAGCTTTAGAATCATAAGAAATTTTAATATATCTGTGTGATCACCTTCCATGTTGTTTGAATTACTGGTACCACCAAGCTGTATTCCTGCCTTTCAGAGTACATCAGAGAGGAAAGTAAATTGTAAACAATTTTGTTATATTGCAGTCTATAACTTTAGAAGTCAAGCTTTTAATCTTTTATTTTTAATAATAAGTTTCCATTGCTACCTTTAAATGAACTTAAAATGGACTTGTTAATCTAGAATTCATATAAAATATTTGAACCAAATGCTAGATTAAAAAAAAAAAACCACCCTATAACAATTGGGCATATTTCCTTTGAGTTTCCTTGACTTTCAAACCAGGCGTTTCTGCTTAACAGCAACTGAGAGATGGTTACTGTCTGCTTTCAGGATAGAGGTTGCTAATAGTAACTAAGCAGGAATCTTAAGTCTGCTCTTATTTAACAAATAGATGAATCAGTTATATAAAATTGTATGAATTCCGTGTCTTATTTTTTAAAATTGTGGCTCCAGAATCTTGAAAATAAGTTCAATCTCTTGAAAACATTAAGTCATTTAGAAACTTGTGAATTATTCTTTTCTATCTTTTGTACCCTTTGGTATGATTAGCATTCAGTGCTAATGCTAGGATTAGGAGCCATCCATGTAATTTCTGCATAAAATGGTTAACCTGGTTTCTTCACAGTATTTTAGATTATGAAAACTCACTTTCAAAAGAAATGTAATCTGACTATAGTGTTTTTACATCTCATTTATTCATTCATTGGGTATAAAACTTTAAAAAGTTGGACTAAAAGGAGTGAAATAAAGTGATACAGTTATTGGATATTTTAGGGATAAGTTTGTTGTTTTTGAATTCGTCTTACAGAGTTAAAAATATGCTGTTAATGTCTCTCTTCTTTCACTGTGTTTCCTCTGACATATTTATTGATGAAAAATTCAGACATCCAGGGAAAGTTACATACATCCTTAGGGTTGCTCTGTGTTATGTAAATGACCATCTATAAAATGGCTGTAGTCACTGTTCTGTGGTGAAATTACATAAAACTTTAAAATCTCTTAAACTTCTTTTGTAGCAAATCACTCATGCAAACAATACGGTGTCTAACTTTAAGAGATTTCATGGTCGAGCGTTCAGTGACCCTTTCGTTCAAAAGGAGAAGGAAAACTTAAGTTATGATTTGGTTCCAATGAAAAATGGTGGAGTTGGAATAAAGGTAATACAGTGGACAACTAAACATTCCTTAATATAAGACTAATTCATCTGTAGGAAAAAAAGTTAACTTTTTAATGACTGAAATACCTTTACTGGGTGAGATGGGTTTTTTTTTTTTTTGTCTGTCATCTAGTTCTTTTAAGTATAGTAAATACATGCTAAACTATTTGATAATTATTCAGATGGTAATACATACCTCTGTAATTTGTGTTTCTTCTAATGTTTTGGCAGTTGCAAAATTCAGCTTTATTTGATGGTTTTAAGAAAAAACTAAGTGTGAAACAAATGTGTATTCCAAGGCACCCTAGTTGGAGTTGTTTGGAGAGTAATAGCATAATACAACCAGAAATCTTTTTTTAAACTGCCATAGACATTCCTGTCTTATGATCAACACAGTAATATTTATTCTGGTGATTCATCCTTTCAGTGGAAATTTGCTGTCTTCTATACTGGTTTTGGCTAGGACTTTAATAAAGGGAAATCTGCCTTAGCTTTTTTTCCCTTTCACCTTTAGGGAATAATTCTTTCTTCCTGTTTTTTCTTCCTTTTTATTGTCTTCTTTCTGAAGCAAAGATTCTGTGGAAAAGAATATGTGTTAATAGTTGGAAATTAATATTAGCATTTAGCTAAGATTTTTTTCACCAATGTAGGTGATGTACATGGATGAAGAACATCTATTCAGTGTGGAGCAGATAACAGCCATGCTGTTGACCAAGTTAAAGGAAACTGCCGAGAACAATCTCAAGAAACCAGTAACAGATTGTGTTATTTCAGTAAGTAGAATTCAGCAAGCAGTGGGTTATTTTATTTTGTCTTCTATGTATTACTTTTAAGTAGCAGATGTGTCAAAGCTATTTAAATAATAGAGATCAGAATTCTACTAATCTGTTAATAATACTGTTCTTCGGAACATTTCAAATATGTTTAAATGGGTTTTTTGCCCAGATGCTGCAGAGGTTCTTTACTGGAAGTGTTTAAAAAAATCTGTGAGACTTTTTGAAAATATTGGTTGTATCCATAGTTTAATTCTAATAATTGCTACAATTTATTGTTTTTATAACCTGTTACGAAAAGTAATAGAGGTTGTAATTCGAAAGGCAATTAGAATATTTTTTAAAAATTTGAAAGCTGCTCTACAATGGATAGCTTGTGTATTTAAGAGCTTTTCACAGATGAAAAGTATCCAGTGCTACAGAAATTTCAAAATGTAGCCTAGCCTGCTGATCGCAACAAACTTTTAAGGAAAAAAATTTTTGAATTTTTAGCAGTGGCAGTTCTCCTTTCGGTAAATACTTGGTAGGTAGACTGTTGAGCAGTACTTGAAGTTCAGGAAAGTCCTCTTCAATTTAGATGCCAAAGAAGTAGTTGTAAACTCTACTTTCCTAAATGAGTGTCGTCACGTCCTAATATGCTATGCACCAGCATTGTCTGGCATCCAGCCTCACCATGATACAATCTCTGCATGGTACAGTGAAGCTGTGTGGCCTGTGCAGAGCAACCACATGTCATCGTGGTAGTTTGTCCTAGGACCTGAGAGGCAAGAGGCAGCAAGGACCGCCATCTCCATATAGCTCTAGTAAGACAGAAAGACCTACCCAAAGAACAGTGTTGCTTAGACATATAATCTAGTAAAATGTAAAAATGAATGTTTTCCCCTTTCTCCTTCATTTCTTCTGTTACATTTTTACTGTTTTTATAACCTGTTATGGAAACTGATAAAGAGAGGTTATAATTTGAAAGGCAAGCAGAATATTTTTTAAAAATTTGAAAGATGCTCTACAAGGTTTCTTTTAGGTACTTTATATTTAGTTAAGTGATCCTATGAAAGTATTGTGAGGTATGTTTTTCTAAGTGTCCTAGTTTTAAATACTACCCCAGCAGCCAGGAATGTGTTAGAAGTAGAAACATAAGCCAGCACACCAGTAACTAAGTAACCAGTAACTGAGCTGTTTTCACTGTTCTATCTCACACAAGGAAAACCATCACACTTTGCCAGAAAGCATCTTTTGATCTCCTGTACTGGTCTACTGGGTTAAAAAGCATGCCATTTTTGCTGATGCTTCTACTCACTGAATAGCAAAAGTGAAAGACAGTGAGTGGCCTATGCTGGAATTAGCTCTGCCTGACTTCGTTAGTCCTATATCTTAACATAGGGGCGTATTTTGTATTCAACATTAAATACTGAATTAGCATTATTTCCAAGAATAAGGTTGGAATTCAAGACTAGTTTGGAAGCAATATTTCATCCACTTTAAAGTTTTGTATTAAATTTAACTATCTGTATGTCTTATAAATATTCCTGATTAATTTTTAGTTTAGGTTAAAATTTGGTTATAAATTTACCTTTACTGTAATTTTAAGGTAATATTTTCAGAAGTATATTTAAAGGTCTGATTTTGTTTTCGGACCTGTATTATGCTTACTTAGTTGGATTGTTGTAAGCTTACCAGTAGCTTGTGAGGAATTTACAAGTTTTTCTGTAGTCTTCACGAGTTAAGATTTTCCCCCTTTATTGTTTATAGGTTCCTTCCTTCTTCACAGATGCTGAGAGGCGATCTGTGTTAGATGCTGCACAGATTGTGGGCCTGAACTGTTTAAGACTTATGAATGATATGACTGCTGGTAAGCAAAGAGTGTTCTGCACGTGTGAAAGCCCATAAAATTGGAAGTTGATCATTCTTGAAAAACTGAGTTAAGCCTGTAATATTTGCAAGGCATTGTGCTAGAAGCTGTAGATGTAGCATTGAACAAAATAGTCACTATTCTGTAGGTTTCAGGCTGTTGCTATTAATGATGAAAATATTTCTGATTCTGAAATCTGTTAGGAATACATGTTGAAAAATAATAGTGATTATGAAGTTAAGAAATAACACAGAACCCCTAGGCTTAGACCTAAAAAACAATTTGGAGGAGCTGCCTTTGATGTATCATAGCTAAGTTCTTAATTTTTTTTGAATAAGTGTTCTACTTATAAATTGTGGTTGAAAGTAATTATTGAGTAATAAACCTGATTCTGTTTGCAGCATGTGATTACATTTTATTGTATTCACACTATGTATGTATTGTCCATAATAACTAACTGATGTTAGAGCTTTGTTCTAAAGTCAGAAAAAGAATAACAGCCGATTCCGGCAGAGTCAGTGTAGAAGGACTGTGCTCACCTTTGTGTCACATAGTCAGTTTTGCTGCGTGTGAATTATTTGTAACAATGAATTTCCTAAGAAAACAGTCATGTAACTGAAACCTATTTTCTTTTGTAGTTGCTTTGAATTACGGAATTTATAAGCAGGATCTCCCAAGCCCAGAGGAGATGCCTCGGATAGTGGTCTTTGTTGATATGGGACATTCAGCTTTTCAAGTGTCTGCATGTGCATTTAATAAGGGAAAATTGAAGGTAACCTTATACATTATAGTTAACGTGACCAAAGCATGTACTAGGTGTGTTATTTGTTGTGACTTTAAGCTAGTAAGCTTTTCAAGATTTGTTCTGGAGTGAAGAGTTTTAGGTAAAATTGTTAACAAAGAATGATTGCTAAGGGTATCTGCATAGAAGTGATTTAATTGTCTTAATATACCTTTTAATGTCATAAGAGTCAAAATTATTACATTAGGATTTTGTAATAATATTTCTCCTGACTGACTTGGTTTTATTCATTGAGACAGGATATCACTCTGTCTCTGTGGTCCAGGCTGGTCCTGAGCTCAGTATGGATCCCAGGCTGGCCTTGGACTCAAAGCGATTCTCCCATCTCAGCCTCCCTAGTGCTGGGATTACAGGTGTGCACCACCACGTCCAGTTTATACGGTGCTGGGGAATTGAATTCGGGTACTTAGCACTTGTTGGGCAACCGTTTTAATGGCTGAACCTGACTTGATTTTTGTGTGGTTGTAATTTAACTAGAAGTTTTGAATCTGTTAGTATTTAGTTTGAGTGGTAATTTTAAGATTCTAGTTTCAAATATAATTGAAAATAACCAGACTACTTATTGTGTTTTAACTAGGTACTGGGAACAGCTTTTGATCCTTTCTTAGGAGGAAAAAACTTTGATGAAAAGTTGGTGGAATATTTTTGTGCAGAGTTTAAAACTAAGTACAAGTTAGATGCAAAATCCAAAATTCGAGCACTCCTCCGATTGTACCAGGAGTGCGAGAAGTTGAAAAAGCTAATGAGCTCTAACAGCACAGACCTACCACTGAATATCGAATGCTTTATGAATGACAAAGATGTTTCAGGAAAGATGAACAGGTATGTCTTGAATTCTGTTGATTAAGTAAATAGAACCTTTTGCTGACGGTATAATGTAGGTGTCAGTTGTAGCTGGTTGTCATGAGTCTTTACATTTCAGGATTGTATTCTACATGGGCTGGTGGCAGAGACAGCTGTTCTACCATTAGAATTGTCTTAGTAACTTACCTAGTTGGTGGGACAAAAATACTTGATATCACAACTTAAAGGAGAAAGGATGCATTTAGTTCACAACTTCAGAAGGTCTTGCACATTCCATTTGTGGGCAGTTCCCAACAGCGGAAGGTGCGAAGCAGAGACAGGATAGCTGCTCAGCCACTTTGCAGACAGAAGCCAGGTGAAGCAAGTACAAGCTGATGAACTTTCCTAGGAAGAAGCGGTAACAGTGTTTCTTCCTTCCTTGAGTTACTTGAAGCTGCTCTTTCCTCACTTCCTAGCTCACAAATCCACAAACACCTGAAATCTCTGCCCTAGACAATCTCCAATCTCAACAAATTGACAGTCTTCCACGTCAAACTTTAAACACCTGCCCCTTCCAGACAGGCAGTTCCAAAGACATGATGCTTTTGGGGGACGCTAAAGGTCCAAACCATTACAAGATCTTAGGGGGACTTCTGTGAAAAGGATTTTTAAAAGCATCTTTCCTAAATGCTGTCATGACAGTCTTTTGGTATTTTTGACTTCAGTTTGTCTAGGCCAGTTAATAATAGTTTTACAGAGATATTTTGATGTGAATGGAAAGTATTAAGAATCTAATCACATAAAATATTTACAAAGTAAAATGGCAGTCTTCAAAATACATGATTTTTTTTCTAGTAATATGTATGAAGTGATCTGTTTCCTCCTCCCTTTCCTACACCTATTTTCTGTATTAGATATTTACAAAATGTATTACAGTTAAAGTTGGTCCTTAGGTGATCTAGGGGCCTAAGAAGAAAATCAAGTGTATTGGTTTGATAAGATTCACATTTAAAACATTTATATAAAATAATTGGTAAACTCTTTTCTTACTTGCTAAGGTCACAATTTGAAGAACTTTGTGCTGATCTCCTGCAAAAAATAGAAGTACCCCTTAACTTATTGATGGAACAGACTCGGCTCAGGGTAGAAGATGTGAGCGCTGTTGAGATAGTTGGAGGTGCTACACGAATTCCAGCTGTGAAAGAAAGGATTGCCAAATTCTTTGAAAAAGATGTTAGCACAACACTCAATGCAGATGAAGCAGTAGCCCGAGGCTGTGCACTACAGGTAATTTTTCACCTGTACTTTAACCTGGTGCGTGCCTTAAACAATATCCATGTTATCCTCACGGTGGTTAATAACAGTAAGCCATCCTGTGCCTCGTTAAAAAAATTCTTTTTTAAAAAATGAATATGTATGGCTATGGAGGATATAAGGATGTTTAAGTCTAGAAGATCTGATAAATTTAAGATTAAAAAGAACTACCAAACTGCTTTTTTGAAACTGGGGGTTCAGAACAGTCTTGGTTATGAAAGAATCGTAGAAAACACAGCTGTAAAGCTCTAATTAACACCAGTTGATGGCAGTTACTATGAAACATGGAGGCAGTTAGAATGATAATTTTATACATTAAGGAGTTGATCTGGGAAAAGTGTACAGAGATAAGAGTATTCACAAACTATTAGTAAAAAAGAATAATTGGTTCATATCTAGGTTATTACACTAAAAACTGAAGTTGTAAGCTAACATTTGAACTGTGATCTAGTTAGTTTTCACACATAGGAGATTTTTGTAATCAAGTTTCAAGACTAATTGCACTTAAACATCTGAGAAAGGAGGAATATGCACTACTTCCTATTAATGATATCCCTTGTATTGCTATAGTATACAATGATTTGTGGAGATTTTACTCTTTTTCCTTCATATTGGAATATGCCACTTAATCGCCAAATGTTAAAAGTTTGTTTCATCAGAAGTAGAGCTATTTGTGGCCTCTGTTTTGAAGGATACCATACAAATCAGATGAATTGACTTTCCTCTATTTAATCATCTATTTAGTAGTGACTGCATCATGATTCACCTAAATAAAGGACCTTCTACCTGTTTGTTGGTGTTGCCTATTCCAGTTTTGAATTTGCCATTACTTTTTCATTCATAGAGTGTAACTTAAAAATAGTAGTGTTTTGAGTTTACCATTTTTAGGTGCTAAGACTTTTGAAAAGGGATATGGACAGGGCTGGTCACACATATAAAAAGGAGAACTTATTTGCTACCATCAAAGCATTTCTGGGGAGGGAAAAATTGGTATTTTTTCTAAGCTTATGAAATTTGATACTAACAATTGTTGTCATAAGGTTGGTTTATTGTTTATGTTTAGTGATTTGCATAGGATTTAGGCAGTAAATAAATTTCTTATGTGTAAGATAGTATATTTGTAAGCAGTCTTTGAATTTCAAAGTAAACTGCTTACCCAGTTAGAATTGCGTTTTGTATTAAAAGAGGGAAACTAATCATGTATCCATGGTAATTTTTAACTTCTTTTTTTTTTTAAGTGTGCAATCCTTTCTCCAGCATTTAAAGTTAGAGAATTTTCTGTCACAGATGCAGTTCCTTTTCCAATATCTCTAGTGTGGAACAATGATTCAGAAGATACTGAAGGGTATGTAGCAGAAAATAATTTCCAGATACTGTTATTAAAAATACAAAGAATAAATATTAAAAAGTGTCTTAGTGAGTGCATACTCAATTTGATTTACTGTCAACAAGCCTGTCAGAGTATTTCTATTTTTTCATTATTATAATGATGGAATTAGTGAAGGTTATAGAATGTCTCTTGTTATAGAATGTCTCTTGCATCTGTGTACACAGTGAGCATCTGTGTACTCAGTGTCCTGAGTGTCTTTTCCTCCCATAGTGTTCATGAAGTGTTTAGTCGCAACCATGCTGCTCCTTTCTCCAAAGTTCTCACCTTCTTTAGAAGGGGACCTTTCGAGCTAGAAGCTTTCTATTCTGATCCTGAAGGAGTGCCATACCCAGAAGCAAAAATAGGTAAGTGGTTGTGTATGTTTTACTCTTTGAATTAAAAACTTAGTTTATCAATATAGAAAATTTAGAGACTATAGTCTTTTTTTTCTTGGCAATGTTGAGTGGAAGACATCTCAGTGTGAAGACATTTTTTGTTTTGCGTAATGGTGATGGAGAATTCTCTGCATTTTATTGATGACAACACTCGTCTATACAGAGAAATAATTTGCTAGTCTGCTTTTATATTCAGGAACATTTTAGCATTATGTACTTTATACAAAGAATCACTAGCTACCATTAGTTCCAACTAACTTTTCTTTTAGGTGAAATTTTGGCAGTATATTACTCTCATACTCCCAAAGTAAAACCTAGCATAGGCTGTTAACAAAACTACTCAAGTGTATCTTTATGCTGTCATTTTTCCTAAAGGTAATCTTTCAGGTATAATTTTCTTTTGGAGATCTGACACTATATATATCAGCTTTCCCTCAAAGTAACTCTTTCTCCTAAACTAGATAAAATTCGCCAGTGTTTTTTAGGCCTCTTTTTGAAACCTCTGGAAGGAGTCCAACCCAACAATTTTGTTGTTAGCTAATGGCTAAAATATTCTGACTCACTGTTTTTCTGCTTTGTTTTTTTTAACACTTTACAAATTTATTTGTAGGAAAATAGTTTGAAAAATTATTGATGGATGGTAAGATTTCAGTTGATTGGCTCTATGCATTGTTTATTCATTATGCAGAACATAAAGTACAGCCCCTTTTGTGTGGCATGTCATTTTTCATGTTTCCCCACAACTCAGCCTGGTACATACTTAAAAGAACTGTCTTACATTGCATTCTCCTGGGAGTCTTTTTGGATACTTGAGAGAG
The DNA here is from genome assembly GCA_004027205.1 of Ctenodactylus gundi. Lineage (NCBI taxonomy): Eukaryota > Metazoa > Chordata > Mammalia > Rodentia > Ctenodactylidae > Ctenodactylus > Ctenodactylus gundi. Next base: position 105,760 of record PVKB01004919.1, on the reverse strand, counting down.
CTATTTCTGTAAATGGATCATTTGGCAATTATTTCCTGTATTAGTGAATTGACAGTTCATTAAGGCCTATTCCAACATCCTTCACTGACCTGGTAATTAAACTTTTTTGTGCGTGTTTATACATAACAAGGTTCAAAATACACTTGAGTTATTATCTCTGGAATAACAATACTGTTGATAGAGATAAACTTGTGAATGCTTGGTTCTATAATAATTGCTTATTATAAACACTAAGCCTTGGAAAACATTAGGATGAATAAGTTGTATCAGGTCACACAGATTAGGACACATGTCTGCACTCCTACCATTGCTTACAGTGTTTTAAAAATATTTAGGTTATTCAGTCAGAAGAAGAGTATTCGCTAAAAAGAACCCATAATATTAAAATCCACCCTGTGCCTTGTTTATCTGCCTTAGGCTCGCTGACAGGTCTTCATGTCTGGTTTGTGCCCATCCTCCTAGAGAAACAGGGTAGAAGGAGGTTGAGACTACTCTTCATCAGTGTTTTACACCTGTCATCTGCCTTGCGTAGTAGTATTAATAAAAATCTTCATCTTTGAAGGTTTTTAATTGCTAATACTTAGACTCTAAGAGTTTTAAGTACCATGTGTACCTATAAGAATATTTTAAGAGAGTATATTGATAGCCTATAACTCAGTTAAGGTAATTAGGAATATGGACTAAATTTTGAAATAGCAGTACTTTCGAACTTTAATTTTGGCATTTTTTTTCTTCTCTGTACTCTTTACTGAGATTCAGAGTTAGCTCTAAAATTGTCAGTTTCTTTTGGTTGTAGGCCGCTTTGTAGTTCAGAATGTGTCTGCACAGAAAGATGGCGAAAAATCAAAAGTGAAAGTCAAAGTGCGAGTCAACACCCATGGCATTTTTACCGTCTCTACGGCCTCTATGGTGGAGAAAATCCCAACTGAAGAGAACGAGCTATCTTCTGTTGAAGCAGACATGGAGTGCCCCAATCAGAGACCACCAGAAAACCCAGACACTGATGTAAGTTGGTGGACACATTTTTGGGTTTCCATTAAGAGTTGCCTTGGTTCTAAGCTGTAGGAGAGAAGGTGGGAAAGGGTTAAAAGCTGGATAAATAATTTTGATCAGACGTCTATGTAGTGATAATAGCTTCTATCAATACAGTATATAAAAATTGAGTAATCTATGAAATTGAATTTGAAGTAACTGGTGATAGAGCAGGTAGTTTTATTTTTTTTAAAGACTGCATATTAAGTCAATTGATGACTAGTAGTTAAAGGAAAAAACTAGAGATTGCTTGGTGAAATATTAAAGCTGATTTTGTTTTGTTTAATTGTGTGGCAAAATCGGCTTTGGTGTTGTAGTACTTTTTATTAACATTGTTTTCTGTGTATTGGAGAGGAAAGAACAGAAGTGTTTGTAAAAAATCTAGAATTATTGCTCATCATCTTAAAGATTTTTTCTTAGCATCAATGCTTATTCTGTATGGTCAACAGAAGGATTCAAGGAATCTCAACATTATTACATTTCATTTCTGGGGAATGATCTGAAATAGCTTAAAAGAACATGCAGGTGGGGTAATGTTTGCATCATTGAGACAGTGTGGTATCCAGCATTCACTGTTAATTATTCCTGGAACATTGAGGGAACGCTAACATTCTGATCCTTTGCTTCCTTCTCATCTAGTGACTCTTAACAATGAGTCAAATGGCCAATGCCATGTATGTTTCTCCATCCCGAAGTACCAGCCGGGTACCCCTAATGCCTTGCTTCTCAATACTTCAGTGGCTGCCTTAGATTCTTAAAGTTTTGAAAAAAAAAAAAAAAAACCAACAACCAGTAACTTCAGAATGGGCACAGTAGTTAACTGAGAATGATGTGGGCTTCTTCAAAAGATGGGAAAGATATAGCAAACCCTGGGGTCATTGAGGACTACTGAACAAGGAGACCAGAAAAGTCTTAGGGTTCTTTCTCCATATTTTCAGACAGAACTGTAGCTTTTATTCTTTATTCTGAGATCCTTTGAGGTATAAATGCATTACTCACAAGAGACACAAAAGGGTCTTCGACATCTGTAAGCTGCAATGATAAGCCCTAGAGTAACTGGTAGTTGGCCACTTGGATATACTGATGAGTGGGTTGAAGTGGAGGTAATGTTGAGGTGCATGGTGGCTGCCGATGAACCTAGGCTTTGGAAGCTTGTTTCTGGGAGAGAGATCTGCAGTGTTAACCTGTTTCCTGTGCTTTTGAGAATTAACTGCACAAGGTTAGGTGAAAGCTTCTTAAAGGAGAATTCTTGATTGTCACCACATCAGTCAAATGCCTGTCTGTGTTACTTATTAACTGCTGTCATTTACAGGATTTCTTACAGGTTTAAAATTCCCAAGAAGTTTTCAAGTATTATGTTCATTTTGCTTTTATTCAGTACCCTTTCTGCCCACCCATTAGGATTTCAGAAATTGAGTGTACTGTCTTTGGTGCCCTATAACTTTTTAAATTTATACAAGTACACTTGCTTTCTACATCCTTTGTGCCTGGGCTTTCATTTCAGAAAAATATCCAGCAAGACAACAGTGAAGCTGGAACACAGCCCCAGGTACAAACTGATGGTCAACAAACCTCACAGTCTCCCCCTTCACCTGAACTTACCTCAGAAGAAAACAAAATCCCAGAGGCTGACAAAGTGAGTGACTCTTCTAGTTCATTCCATTAGACAATGTTGCAACATGTGATCATTAATGATATTAAATCTGCAGTTTCAAGAGCAAGCTTTAAATGATTTTAGTCTACGTGAGATTTTTTTTCTGTTAATATTCTGTGTACTACTTGAATGAAAACAGAAGTGCTCCATTTCAGCTAAGGGATTTGAATATCCTGCTTTAAACCAAAAGCTTCTCTTGATTAACTGCTACTCTAAATAACAAGAAACTAAATGCACAGCATTTGTTGTCTCCTAAAGGGCAGAGGTATCTAACGGCAGAGACAGAAAGAGATACATCTTAGTGCTGTGTTACTAATTTTTATTTGAATTAATCAGATGATAAATACATGGGCTATAGGAGTCTAGTAAATTTATTTCTCCTCATCTTTCAAATTTAAGTTAATTGTGATGATCTGGTAATAACCAGATTGCATTTCAAAGTAAATTATTCCTTTGCCCTGCTTCCACAATAAGTGTTGGAGCCTAAATTAAATCATAATGTTGTGTCTCATGAAAAAAATGGCAGCTTCTAATCATACCTTGAAAGTTTATGGTCGGTTGGTATTAAGTTCCTGTTGTTAATCCACATCACCCCATATACTCTGCAGAATTTCCATGTTCGTGTAAGTTGCATGTAAATTATTAACCTGTTATTGTTAGCTTGGTTTTTTCTCACAGCCTGAAAGTAGGTTTCTTTACACTCAGAATTGTTGGTTGGGCTCAAAATGGATTTTCCACTAGGAAAGAATTTCCAGTTTTTAATTTGCCTGTGTCCTCTTGAGTTCTGTGGGGCTCCTAATATGAGCTGTAGGTTCTAACTTTGCATTCTTCTCTTGTTAATAAGAATTATGTGGTGATGGTGGAAAAATAGCTACTTAATGTCAATATTTCTCCCCTTGATTTAGTTTGGAGCATTATGGAGATGTTGTTTGGTGATCTCAGTATCTATCTAGAACATTGTAATTGTGTGGAATCTTGAGTTTTTAGTTCTGTGTGAGAACGCTAGTGTTGTTAGCCCTTTAAAACATCACATACCCCTTTTGAAGAATTCAGTTATTACATGTTGGAATGTCATTGTGTGATCAAATTTGTCAGTAGGTGGCTTAGTTTTGTATTACCTAACATTGGCTTAACTACTATGCATACTGTCACCCATTTTTTTCCCTGAGCATCTGATGTTGCACTTGAGTGTTTTGTTAGGTATGGGTATTGTCTGTTCAGTTTTCACGGGTTTTGCCCTCAGCATACATACTACATTGGCAGGTTTGCATCTGCCTAGAAGTAAGGAGACAGAGGTACAGCACCCTGACTGACTAGATCCCAGCTGGTGAGATGGCTTGTGGCATTTAATAGACACTTGATTTCTGAGGAACACTGAAGCACAAATCCAAGAAGTATATTTTAGCCTGTCTCTGTCATTTTAGTCAGGTCGCTGAACTTTTAGTGCCAGTGTTCCTTTGATAAAGCAGGATTTTAATATCCTTTACAACTCAGGTTGTCCAGTGGCAGAGATTGTTAGGCCAGTGGGCTAGTCTTTTCCCTCTTTTACTATCCTGATCAATCAGGATTCATGCTATATACCTTGATTATCATCCAGTCTGTTCTATATCTACAAAATCTCAATTGTGTTGTCATTTGTGCTAGGAACCTGAAGAAGCAGAAGTACACAGAAGGCCTTGGAAAATTAAAGGCCACAAGAGATACTTACTTCTTTAGCCCTGTATTTACATTTTTTCAAAAAAAGCTAGCATATTGAGACTTTGAATATTTCTTTCCTGAAATGCTTGGGTTTGGAAATGTTTCAAATTTTGGGTTTTCAGGGGGGTGGAAATTTTTGCATATATTTAATGAAATATCTAGGGAGTCTAAACACTAAATTTATCTGTTTCTTATACACTTTTTATGTATAGCCTATATATAATCCTATATAAAATATTTCCATTGCACCTGACATCATATGGTATCATCTATGGAATTTTTCCACTGTAGTAGTGATCATACTGGTCCACAGTTGTAGATTTTGGAGAATATCAGATTTTTCAGACTAGGGATACCTAACCTGTATTACCATTTGCTGCATCATCCTGTTTGTTAATCCGAGACTCTTTACCCTAAAAGTTGCCAATGAGAAGTGGTAATGGCTCACACAAATAGTGGGAATAATATACAGATGTGTGGGTGTATGTTTAATCTGGAAATTTAGCAAAAATTTGAAAAATACTTAGTGTAGTACTAATTGTAGTTAAAGCAGGTACAATCCTGGGATATATGGACTAATGTGTATATACAGTTTCAGAATTGAGTAAATCCTAATGTTTTTAGTCTTGGTGAAGTTTGTTAGGCTATTGTCAACTTCTGAACTCTAATAAAAGTGTGGATAATTTCATAATTTTCCCACTTAAAAACATGTTTAAAGGGATTGGAAAGTAAAGATCTAAGAAGAAAAATAGGATTAAATTTAATATGAGGAGTTATCCGTGTGACTTGATGAAGGAAAATATGGCCTATATGAGCTTACTGGCAGCTTGGATTTAAGATGGGCAGTGAGAATAGGATGTAAAGGAGTCCAGCTTGGTGACTTGAGACATTTTATTTTTGCATAAGTAATCGGTAGTTAAGTTAGGGTTTTTGTTGTTGTTTCTCAAGGATTAAGAATTTTTCCATTTTTTTTAAACCCCTCTTCCTAAGGTAAATGAAAAGAAAGTTGACCAGCCTCCAGAAGCTAAAAAGCCCAAAATAAAAGTGGTGAATGTTGAACTGCCCATTGAAGCCAACTTGGTCTGGCAATTAGGGAAAGATCTTCTTAACATGTACATTGAGACAGAGGTAGGTGCTTCAGTTCAATGCTTTTGTCTTATAGTATGTTTGATTTTGGCCCCCTTAATACCGTGTTTCTAATAGATAAATGACTATATTTCTGTTCCCTATCACAAATTTAATTTGAAGGGGATAAATGACGATATGTCTTTTCCTGTCATAAATTTACAAAAATAAAAAACATTCACCGTATATTTTGCTCACTCCTTGTTCTTGGTTTTCTGAATAAAATTAAGCCAAAACTAACAGATTTTCAGTTTAATTTGTAACAAGTTTGGTTTTGGTATAGTTACTTGATGTGTGCCATTGATTTTTCTGCGTGATGTAAACTGGCTTGAGTTTTGTAAAAAAAAAAATTGGATGGTAATATATCCTTGCACACAGTACAGTGGAATCTATGCCATGCAGCATAGTTCTGTTATATTTATGTTTTGCTTTCTAGCCTGAAAATTCATTAGATAAAATACTTGAGATTCACTTTTATGGAGATGAAAATGTTTAGAAATTTCATAATTATAATCCATTGTTTTTTAATTTAAAAATAATACTGATTTGATGAATCATTCATTAGCACATATTAATCTCACCATGATACAACAGTGGAACTGCATACAGGAAGACAGTTATATTTAAGAAGCAGAGAGATATATATGATTTTTATGTAACAACTAGACTTTGATAAGTCAAAAGTAGATAGTTAATAGATTAGAAAGGAAACAACTTCTGTGAATATTTATGAAATGAATTCTGTATAGTTTGTGAAAGGTTTATGAGATACAAGTTGAATTGTGTATGATCACTACTTTTTAACAGTAGAGTTTAGTTAAGATTTAGTTTGGTTATTGGAAGACTGAATGTTTCTTTTTTGACAGGGGAAGATGATAATGCAAGATAAATTGGAAAAAGAAAGAAATGATGCTAAAAATGCAGTGGAGGAATATGTGTATGAGTTTAGAGACAAGCTGTGTGGACCATATGAAAAATTTATATGTGAGCAGGTATGTTTTAGAGCTCTATTTTTATTCAGATAGTTTCATGCAAAGTGTTTAGTAATAAAATTTGACATTTATACTTCTACTAGATTATGTAACTTGAGCTTTTGGAAAATGGAAGACAATTTTAGAGTAGAAGTTGTATAAGACTCATGGTAGGAAACTCACTGGGGATGAGCCGCTTGGCTTTGTTCTCGTTTATCTCAGCAACTTAATTCTCATCGAGAAGCAGAATCTGTCAAACATTTATTCAGAGCCTATCTCAGCTTATGAAGGCTAGAAAGATAAGTAAGAGAAATTCCTTATTTTCTAAGACCTCGGACGTGTGTTCGATTTTTCTTTTTCTTCTAATGTCTCTTTTGGTTTTGGTTTTTATGATGCTTATCCCCATGGCAGCTTACTGTTGCTACTTTATGTTGTCAGCCTGGTGTTTTACTGTAGCAAGCCACATTGTTCCCCGTCCCTTTTCTTACCTCTCAGATGGCTCTGAGTAAATCTCAGAAGCACGACTGAAACAATAGAAATCTAAGATAGTTTTAAGGATTCGTTCTAAAGATAAAGGTTGTTTAAGCTTAAGTTAAGGTGTCTAAAGTGTCTTAGGATCCTTGGGCTACCTTATAATGTAGTTTAGTTCTTTAGCCCTTCTCTGACATTTCCTAGGTGCTGTGGTTGAGAGCCTGAAGGTAGGAAAGACCCATTGGGCTAGATTTCTCAAGACTAGTGTAGAAGCCTGTGCCTGGGAATGATTTTTCATGCATTTCATGATTGGATTGACAGTTTACACAGCTCTTCTTTCAGTGTTCCATAGTTGAAGAAGTGAACAAAAGGTAATAGTTGAAAGATAATTGTTTTGCAGAGTAGGAACGTAGTTGTCTTCTGTAACTGAATTGTGTGAGTTGTTTAGCCAGACTTGTAAGATAGCTGTATTGTAAGTCAGGAGCAGTATACCAAAAACACTCTACTGCCCTGTAATACAAGACAGAACCTACAGAATACCTGTCAGTCCTTCGTGTAAACTGTATGAATATCGAACAACGTAAAAGTGGTAGTGTTAATACTTTTTATGAAGAGAATTCACTTGATTAGACTGCCTTCCTAGGTGAGATTAGCTACCTGGTGTTATTACTTCTAATGTGTCTCCTTGTTGTGTTGTAAAAACTTCTGAAGTAAGGGTGCCACTAACCTTGTCATGTTGCGTGGAAAGGAACATCAGAATTTTTTGAGGCTCCTCACAGAGACGGAAGATTGGCTCTATGAGGAAGGAGAGGACCAGGCAAAACAGGCGTATGTTGACAAGTTGGAGGAGTTGATGGTAGGTTTTTCTTCCCACCTAAAAAGTGAGATTTATGTTTTAAACTGTGGACCTTTATATATAATCAGTATAATTATTAATTCATTACATCTTATTTTAGAAAATTGGCACTCCAGTTAAGGTCAGATTTCAAGAAGCTGAAGAACGGCCAAGACTGTTAGAAGAATTGGGACAGAGGCTGCAACACTATGCCAAAATAGCAGCTGACTTCAGAAACAAGGTAGTCTTTTTGTGTGTGGCAGGAATGGGGTGGGCACCCATTAGGCTGAAAGTTTCGTTGTGACTAAATATTCTTGATAGAAGACATTTTGAATTTGAGATCAGAAGTAGATTTGAACTGCCTGGAAAATTGGGTCAAATGGTGAGATACCATTATTACATACCTAACTGTACAAAAGTGTTTTGGGGGGAATTTTTTTTTCTTTTTGTATAGGATGAGCAGTACAATCATATTGATGAGTCTGAAATGAAAAAAGTAGAGAAGTCTGTTAATGAAGTGATGGAGTGGATGAACAATGTCATGAATGCTCAGGCCAAAAAGAGCCTTGATCAGGACCCAGTTGTATGTGTTCGCGAAATAAAAGCAAAAATCAGGGTGAGTGTTTTTTATGGTTACTACTAGATTCTCATAAGGACTTGAAATCATTAGATCCTTAAACATAGCAATTGTTCCTGTCAATCTCTTGTTTTTATTGAGACTATTTTATTCTTACAGAAAAGCTTACAAGTTTTTGTTAAGTTTTTATGTTCATTCATACAGTTCAATAGAATGTTCGATGAGCACTTGTCATGTGCCAGCAATCTTGAGGGGTTGAACATTCGGCATCCATAGTATAAGTCCCTTCTCTGTGGAACTCAGTTTGTTCTTGAGGGAGCAGAATATAAGTTCCTTGTCATGCGGTGGTAGTGAAGAGGTTGGGAAATAAAGGTATAAAGAGCTAGGAATTGCTGGGCTGTGGAAAGGACCTAGGTTGGTTTTTTTAACAGGGAACACTTCTTCAGTGTGTGAGGCCTCAAAGAAGTTGGGGGCAAAAACTAAGAAATTCTTTTTGCTGGGAAAATTTTAGGTTATAAACTTGAATTGCAGCTTTTGCTTGGCTCACTCATTTTCTTTATCTTAAAGTTAATATTTAACCTCTCTAAACTGTTTTTCCTTTTCATAAGGTAGAAATCGTAGTAGGTACCTTTTAAATTTATGATGTAAATAAAGTAGTATTTCTAAGTACCTAAAAAGTCCCTGATAAATCACAGAAAAAATACTTATCTTTTTGATCAGGCTGTGAGCTATGGTTTGGGGCAAGTAAAATGAGAAAATAGGATTTTTGGTATAAGTAGTAGAGTTAGTAGAAAAATACCGAGTTGGGTGTATAAGGTAGCAGCTGAAAATGAATTGAAGAGATACAAGTTAGTTTAATGACCAGTTTCTTGTTTGTTTTCCTCTGTTAGGAATTGTACAATGTTTGTCAAACTGTTGTATCACAGCCCAAACCAAAAATTGAATCACCCAAACTGGAAAGAACTCCAAATGGCCCAAATCTTGATAAAAAGGAGGAAGATTTAGAAGACAAAAATAATTTTGGTGCTGAAACTCCACATCAGAATGGCGAATGTTACCCAAATGAGAAGAATTCTGTCAATATGGACTTGGACTAGGTGACATTGAATTGGCTATTCCTTTGATTAATGAAATATTTTTTGCCATAGTATGTGATTCTACGTAACATACTAAAACTATTTATATTTTCTTTTTTAAGAATGTCTCGAAATTTTGCGTAGTATATGGAAAAAGGAAAAAAAGCTTAAGTCTGTAGTCTTTATGCTCCTAAAGGGGAAAATTGCCTTGGTAACTTTCAGATTCCTGTGGAATTGTGAATTCATACTACGCTTCTGTGCAGTATTACCATTTGCATCACTGAGGATGAAATTGACTTTTGTTTTTTGGAGAAAATCTGTACTGCTTGTTCAAGAAGGCTGTGATAAAAAATCTTTTAAGTATTTGTTATTGCCAAGGTAGTTTTCTTGCATTTTGCTCTCCTTTTCAGCATGTGTGTGGGTGTGGTAAACAAGACTAAGTCTGATTTCTTAAGGGCTTTCAAAAATGAATTCTGTCCAATAGGATGATTTTGCTTTCTTAAATATTAAAAATTCAGTGAGTAAAACAAAAGCTAGTGAAATGTGTTAGCATGCAGAACAAAAACTTCAAAATTATTCTCACTGTATACTTTGTCACGTGAACGTGTGAAATGGAAGAAACATTTATTGTAACCAATTGTGAAAACTTTATGAGCTTTAAAATAAAGTTCATCCTACGGTGTCATTTCTAAACTTTGTTTTGTCAGTTACTTAAAAATGAGATTTGGGGAAAGGAATATGTATTTTTCCAGAAGAATGAACTTAGTGAGAAAAATCTTTTCTCAGTGAAAGTCACTTTCTGGAAGAAAAGTAGCATATAGTTACTGCATTCCTTTAAAAAGTTAAGTTTGAATATAACTCAAGATTCCAAAGCTAGCTCTTTCCAGCCTCTTTCTTCGTGATGGATGCAGCTGTGGGTGTGGTTTTATGTTGTAGAGGGCAGGCAATTTTTGAAAGTGATGTACCAGGGAAACTAGCATTAAGTATAATCTAGTAGCATAACTTTACAGCTGTGACAAATTCCATGATAAGGACATACTTAGAACATTTTGGCCAGTTTTTCTATGAGTGGATTTAGGTGTGTTTTCCATTCTAAATAAAGCTGCAGTGAATCTTGTCTTACTTTTTTTTCAAGGATAAAATTGAAGCTGTATGAGGGAAAGGATGGGGAAAAGACACGCACTGTAGGTTCGCTGACCACATGGTGCGAGTGTAGGGACTGTTTCCTACACCCACTGACGTTTTCTTGGGGGTAACCTTTCTACTCCAAGGTCTCATACAGAACAGCTACCATGTGACAATCTTCAATCCATGAGGTTTGGGAATTTGAGCAAGAAAACTCCCAATTCAAGTTACTCAAATTTTAAAGCCTGCATTCCTAGACCAAGTGTGACATATATGTCAACATTTAAAAGTTTGCATTTTCATGAATTATGTTTCATCATACATTTTCATTTGCTATGTTTAGATATTTATACGAAATATAATAAGGTTTGTGACCATTCGTCAGTCACTTAACATCTCCCCATTTTGTAATCTCTTGTCTAACCATTTTGATGTTTAAAATTATGTTACTGGTCAGGTAGATTTTATATTCTCATTGCTAAGTATTTTGTAGACATGTAAGTTTAGTGTGCCATTGAGACGTGAAAATGGGGTTCATAGTACAACAGATAAACTTATATTTTCTTTCTACTGCTGTGACGTACCTGAAAAAAAATCAGGTTTCTTTCTGACTTATGTTTTAGTCCAGGACTTTGGGCCTGTCTTGAGGCATAGTACCTTGTGGGTAGCTGCGTGGAAAGGAAACTACTTGCCTTGAGGCAGTCAGGAAGCAAAGCTAGGAAAGTCCCAGGGTCTCAGTATCCCTTTTGGGCACTCTCCTAAAGTCATAGCTTGGCACTAAGACTGAAAATTGCCACCCCATTAGCACCAGAGGCTAGTAATCAAACCTTCAACACAGTCTTTGGGGAATCCAAACCCTAGTACTTCAGAGAAATAAGATATTAAAATAACAATGGACGGGAAGTGCTTTTTCCACCCTTCTACTTAATCCAAAGTAAAATCTGTGGTAGCGGAGGAAGCACTTTTCTTCCAGAAAGTGACTTTCACTGAAAAGAGATTTTTGGTCTGAAAGAAATTTAGTCTGACCTAAATTATTCTTCAGGTAAACGTTAACAAAAATTTTCTTGAACTCAGGGATTCTCTACCAGTGAAAAACATTGCCAGCCTTTTTTATTTTTTTATTTTTTCCTCTTCTGTTTTTAAAGCCAGGATCTTTTCAAGTTGCTCAAGTGGGACTATACTCCTGCCTCAGCCTTCCCTCAGTTCTGGAATTAGAGGCATGTGCCACCATGCCTGGTTCATGTAAAAATTTTCTGTAGCATCACTTCTGTAAATATGAATCGGTATTTGAGAAAATGACTCAACGTTATAGTTGTCTGGAGATCTCAGCTGCATTTCTTGATGTGAGGAAAACAATGATTACAATACACAGTAATATTGGCCCAAACTATCGTGATGTATACCTAGTAATCCAGAGTTCCTTGTACATAGACCACTTTGAATAATGCCATTTAACAAAGGATTTAATTTTACGTTTGGTTTTCATTGTCACTTTGTGATAGTATTTCTAAAAACTTCCACTTGTAGTAATGAAAAACAGAATTGGAACTTTGTTAGTCTAGTTCATTGTGGATGTTGGTTATGTCCAAGTCACGGTTAACTTGATATTCTTGGATAAAATCTCCAGTGTTTACCTGATTTTAATTGTCCTGATGATTCATCAAAAAGTATTAATATCATGTATAATTAATTTGATAAATATAGCATGTCTCTACAAAATAGCCTGTCAGAGTTAGTTTCTGAAACGCCAAAAAATAGACGTTAGCAACTCTTATCAATGACTTATGTTTATAAGCAACATTCAAAGTGATTTTCCTACGTAACTACCCCTTGTCAATTTATATCCAGATGTATTTCTTGCCTGTGGCATTTGATTGCTATGCCTGAATTTTGCTTGCTGTATTATATGTGGTCAGGCTACAAAAGAACTACTTGGTGCCTTTCTGGGGAGTCTTGGGCCTGAAGAGACAGGTTCACTTTCTCAAAGTACTGCATAGTTTTTGGAATATTTAAACTAGTAGGCAGAATGGTAACTCTTTGCTTTAATATATGGGCTGGGTTTTTTGCTAGCATTAGGTATTTCCCAAAAGAAAACCAGGCAATTGTTTATTTTGAACCATATGTGATATGTGCATAAGTTTGTGTGATGTCACATACTTAAAAGGTCTATATATGACTCAGCGCTTCATTTACTGTCTTAATTTTCTCAGATTTGTATAGTATGGATCTCTAACAGCTATTTTGCCTAAGGGCAGGTGGCACTATGGTATAGTGGAATAGGAAGACTTTTGAGTCCAGAGTGCTGCCCCTCAAGTACTGTGGTCTTTTGCCAGATACCCAGCTTTTCTGAATCCCCATGTCATCACACAAAGCTCCAAGTTGGGTGTATCTCAGTGGTTTAGAACGCTTGCCTTGCGGGCACAAGGTTCTGGCTTCGATTGTTATAGCACCACATTGAAATTAGCAGGACGTGATAGTATATGGCTCTATTTCCAGCACCCAGGAGGCTGAGGCAGGGGGATTGCAGTGAGATCGAGGCCAGCCTGGACTGCATAGTGAGTTTGGGACCAGGCTGGACTACAGAGTCCCTGTCTCAAAACAAAATACCTTACTTTTGTGACAAAATACCCAACATACACAAATTAGGGTGGAAAGATGTATTTTAGCTGTCAATTGCAGAAGGTCTTTTACACACACAGTCCATTCATGGGGCAGCTAGCAATGGTGAAGGCATGGACAGAGGCTGGAGAGGTGCTCACCCCATTGCAAACAAAAGCCTGACATCCGGCAAAGGCTAGAGCTTTCCCAAGAAGAAGGTGTAATGATGTTTCTTCTTTCTTCCTTTAATTATTTAAAGCTGTCAGTTGGCCACACCCCCAGTGGGTGCCCCTCCCCTCCTTCCAGGCTCACAAGTCAATAACACCTGAAATCTCTGTCCTGAGGGCCTCCAATCACAGCAAGTTGACACAATCTTTCCAGGTCATATCCCAAGCATCTGTCCCTTCCAGCCAAGCTCTACCTGTGAATAACATACAGTTCCAAATACATGAGGCTTTTAGGGAACATACAAAATCCAAACTATAGCTCAAAAATAAAACCCACAGAACTGCATATTAGATCTACATAGTGTCTGTGGAACAGGGTTGCCCAACTGTAGCACTGTTATGTCTAGGGTGGCTAGCTCACTATTGGAGTTGTCCTGTGCATTGTAAGGTGGTTAACAGCTCAGCCTCTGCCTAGTAGATCCAATAGCATACTCCACTCCAGTTGTGACACCAAAAATGTCCCTTGCTACTTGATAACCATTGCTGTAAGAAAAATGACTGAAGCAAAACAATACAGAAGAAGGAAGTAGGCGGTCGGAATGGAGTTTAGTGATAGAAGTGGTTTCCGCCCCGGGTGTCACTGCCAGCACCAACGCACACCAGGAAGATCAAAAGTTCCAGCTCAGCCTGGCCACCTGCACAACTTAGCAAGAATCTGCCTCAAAAACAAACCTGAAAAGGGCTAGACATGTACCTCAGTGGGCAGATTGGGCTCAATCCCTAGTACCCCTCCCCCAGAAAAGGTCAATCTGAACTGAGATCTAAATGGCTTCCAAGCCCACGATCACCTGGTGGGAGGGTGCTAATGTCTTGGACATCTGTAGCCGATACACAAAGGCTAAGTATAGGAGAAATGTAAATGGGTGTGTACATCATTCGTTTATATACAGAATCCATACCCAGAGAAGGACACCTCAAGCTCTTGGAGCTGTCCCCACACAGGACAGTCCGCATATTGTCAGTAGTCCTCCAATTCTTAGACTTGCACGTTAAATTAACCTCACTGAGGAAGATGTTTAAATCCTCTTGCCCAGATCCCTTCCCAGATGGCTTGTCAGAATCTCTGAGAGTGAATGTTATTTTTTTTTAACTTGCCCCTGACAAATTTTAATCTGTAGCCAGTGTTGAGATCAGCTGTTAATCAATGCTCAATATAAAGACCAGCTACTTTTTAAAAATTCAGTATCAGTGATTGAATCCAGAGCTTTTGCACGGAGCATTACCTGCAGCCCGCTCAAATTAGTGATCTGCTCTTCCTGTCCCAGATATATAACAGCATGTGAAATCAACAGATCTAATCCTCTTGAGTGAGATCCCCTTGATCTAATTAACCCACCTGACTCAAATACATGAGGCTTCGCGGGGACGTTCCAGATGCAAACAATGACAAAGTGTAGGTCGCTGTGGGGTTTCGGGACAGGCTCTTTCCTGCAACTACACACCTCTCATCTACTGCTGTGGTTTGGATAAGAGTCTCCCAAAGGTTCATATAGTAAAGGTTGGTCCTCAAGGTCACACTGTTGGGAAGTGGTAGTACTTTTATGAAGTGGGGCCTAGTAAGAGGTTCATCTAGCTCTAGTTTGTCTTTGCTTCATGGCTCATGAGGTACACTGCCTGCCATTCCCAGCTAGTACTCCCACTAAATTTAAGAAGCAATAGGTTTACCCAGTCTTGGACTGGAACCTTAAGCTATAAGCCAAAAAAATCTCATAAATTATCTTAGGCATTATAATAATGTGAAACTAATACATCTTCCAACATCCTCTACACAGACATGTATCCTCTTTTCGAGATTTCCTACTTAAGTAAGGTTTCCGTTGCTACAAGCCACCTGAGATGAATTATAAAGAAAAGAATTTTAACCAGCTCACATTTTGAAGGCTGAAACTCCAAACTGCATGGTGCCAGCTTTTGCAAGGGCCCCCTGGCTCCCTCATGTCCTGGCAGAAGGCATCACTGCAGAAGTGTGTGCAAGAGAGGGGGAACACTGCTGAAATAGGAAGCAGAGGGAGACCAGGAGGGGGCCAGCCTGGCTCATTTATAAAAACATTCTCTTGAGAAATAACCAGGGTCACATGGGAACTAGGAGAATTCCTTTTCAGGTTAGTATCTCCCAGGACCTCTCACTAGGCTGCACCTATTAAAGGTCTTCTACCTCTGAGTTTCCCACTGGAGAGCAACCAAGCTTCCAATCCATGAATTCTTAGTGGAAAAACCACGCCCAAAAGCCAGCATCAACTAACGTGTTCCGTTTTGTTGATTTTGACTTTATGAATAATGAAATACAGACAAGTGCAGAAAATGAAGATGCAAGCCCTTTATGCCCAGGACTGGCCAGGTGAGCAGAGGAAAGACTGGGCAGTAGATCAAGTGCTTGCCTGGATCTATGTCAGTCCATACCTGGGTTTGCATTCTAGCTCTGCTCTTCACAAGCCACATGGCCTTGGCCTTAGCCTCTCTCACCTGCTCTCCTGTGTAAAGTCACTTGCCTCCGTAAGGTGGCTGTTGAGGGTTAAAGCAATCACGTACAGCAAGTGTTATGATCTCGGCCCAGACTACACTTGATGATCATGATGACTGGTGGGCGGCTTAACCTCTCCAGGTGCCATCGTCACCACCTAGCTTTCTTCTATGATATCAATGCTTGCTGTTTAATTCTCCATGCCACCACCACACATACAACCATCTGATATTGTATTTGTACAGTTTCCTGTTTTCTGTGAGAGGGGGGCTTTTAAAATTAATATAGGCAGTCTTTCTGCTTGTTGAACTTCATCTGCTATGGGATAGTGGAGACTCAGATTCTACTTGTTATTGTTAAGTGCCCAGAAATACTTTTCAGCCCACTTCTGGGATTGGGAACATTCTGAAATCCAGGGAGACCAGGTGTCTCTAGAAAATTATGAATTTACAGTAAAAAAGCAGTGAGTATTATTTCCCCAGTCCCAAATAAACGCTAATGATCAACAGTTTTCGTGAATTGTTGGGTTTACTAGTATTAACCAAGAGAGACTGGGAGTGTAGCTCCTTAGTTGAAACACTTGACTAGAAAGTTCTAGGCATTGAGTTCGATTCTGCAGCACCACATATACTGGGGCGGGGTGTGGGGGGTCCCATCTATAATCCCAGCAATAGGAGGCTGAGGCAGGAGGATTGCTGTGAGCTGAAGGCCAGTTACATAGTAAGTTCAGGACCAGCATGGACTACAGAGCAAGATCTTGTCTTAGAAAAAGCAAGAAAAAGACTGTCTAAATAATGGTGTTTATTTGAAAGTGAACAGGAGCTTTATAGTGTGAAACACATATACTGGGGAAAGCATGAGCGTATTCAAGGGGGAAAGGGTGTAAGGAAGCTTTCTAAGGCAAAATGAGAAGGTGCACGCTACAGAAGCTACTGTGAAACAATAATCCTTGGTCGCAAGAAGTACATCTGGAGATCAGTAACAAGGCTGATTCCAACCACAGGTTGGAGGGAGGGTTGCTGGACAGATGTCCTGGCAGAGTATTTTTGTTTAAGGTTATTGTATAGCAAGGGTTCTATGAGAGGCATAATGGACAGAAATCAGAAAAATAAAAGGAATTTATTTGGAGGGCTTACAAGCCTGAGAATAGAAATAGTCCAAGAGGGTGGCCTGCATGTGGGAGAGCTTGAAGGTCTGGTGGTGGCTCAGCCATGAGTTAGAACAACCACCCAGGACTGCAGGACAGCCAATGTGAATCTGCTGAGGATCTTGGTTGTTCAAAGAAGGACGGAAAAGACCAGAGACTGGAGCAAATGTGCGATGAAGATCTGCGAGGGGGTAGCAAATTGATGTGTAGTATGCTGATGTCTGTAGACAAGCTTCCCAAGGAAAAGCTGTAGCAATTTTTCTTTTTCCTTCCTTTTATACAGTTCAAGCTCCCTGTTGGGCCTCCCATATCCTCATTCCCTGGCCCACAAATTGCTCACACACACCTATAAGGCCCACCCTGGATGTATTTCCTAATCCCCTCAAGTTGACATAATTCCTTCACTTGTCACAGCTACAGTGACCTTTGTGCAAGGCTGTGGTTCTAATGGACTTTTGTGATGTTTCTTATTCCCAGGTATATGTGCATGAGATGCCCTCCATCGTGATTTGTTGGTTAGGGCTCAGCACAAGCAACTGACTCCATTTTGATTCTGATAAGTTTCACACTAGTGTAGGAAAACCTCTTCAAAACCACTTTTCAATAATATCCCTTTCCTTCAAACAATAGTCAGCTCTAGATTAGCAGTCCTTTAATGACCCCATATTTTTAGTTACAAAGACTGAAGAAGTAATACAGAGAACATGTGACCAATCACCAGAAGACTCAGCCCTATGTGTGTACCACGTACCTTCTTAGAACAGGGACTTCCTCCCCTTGTAGCACAGGCCATCATCATACCCAAGACATCTCTCCTTGACACAACAGTATTATCAAGTGCAATTGTCCCACAAAATTTCTTTTACAATTATTTTTTGATTCAACATGAAATAAAAGATTGTACACTTTGGTCAGCCAACATATTTTTGTTTTTTCCCCCACTATTTTTATTAATATACAAATGTAATACATAGTATTTACATGAATTTGGGTGTTTCATACATCTATGTATCACATCGACTTCACAATCCCTTCCCATCTTTTACCCTCCCACCCGCTCGCTCCCTGTCCCTTCCCCCACCTCCGGCTGTCACTTCCCAGAACACAGACAGCCAACATTTTTTAAGTGATACAAGTTGTGTTTGATAGTTTTGGATACCTTACACCTACTAAACATAAGCCTTTTATCTGAAGGATAGCCTTATTCAAGAAATTAGAAGATTGTTCTTTAATAGTCAATAGTTCATGTTAGTACTTATCTCCACTTACATTATAAAGCTGCTTTGAATGTGGCACATCAATGAGAAGGTTGGTGTCTTAGTTACTTTTTCATTGCTGTGACTCAATACTCGACATCCACAGATTTAGGGAAGAAAAGGTTTATTGTAGCTCACAGTTTCAGAAGGTCACAGTCAGTCCATTGAGGGGCAGCCGGCAGCAATGCAAGTACATGGCAGAGGCAGAGGTGGAGGCAGCTTCTCAGGACATCACAAACAGGAAGGCTAGTTGAGACTAGTTGAGACTAGTCCTCTAAGAAGTCAGAAAGCAGCTTATATATCCTTCCAGGTCTCATCCCAGTGATCAGCCCCTCCTGGATTCAGGTGTGGGGAGTGTGGTAAACCCCCACTACATGCCGATAATCCAATTTACACACCGATAATCCACCCCTCCAGACTAGGCCTCAATCCACCAACAGCCCATGGTTCCATAGACAATCCATAACATACAAATACATGAAACATTTGGGGACATTCCAGAACCAAACCACAATAGTTGGTATAAATTATGTAGATATATTTGGTCAATCTAACCTTTATAAAAGCTGGAGTGATCTAGTGATTAGAGTTCTAAATGTCCCTCCATAATTAGATGACACATATCCAGAAATAAATAGTTTTTTTTTTTTTTTTTTTTTTTTTTTTTTTTTTGCTTAACAGCCATAAGATTAAAAATCTGGAATGACACAACATCTTGACTCCAGAATCTCTGTGTTTTTCATGCATTGGTGGGACACACATCATGTGTTCTGTACACAACTGACATATTTTTCCTGCTAGCTGCTATGTTCTATTCCTGTTCTTCATGGATACCTACCTACCTGACTTGAATGCCTCTCTACAGATTTTGCCTGGTCTTCAGGATGGAGGCCTTGCCTTCTCTGTTTCGATGAGACCACTCAATGGTAAAATGTAAGAAACCCATGTGAATACATGGAACCCATAGAGAGGATTCCTAAGAAGAATGGTTACATGTAATTAAGTAAAGCATTGAGTAACTAGTCTATGTACAACTCGGGGACAAGTAGGCTTCTGAAAAACTGGGAAGCCTCTTCACCGTTTCAAATGCCCTTCTTGCTCTAGGATTCTTAGGGGAAAACTTGTGATGGGTACCCTCCCATACTGTGCCAGAAGTGATTTTTGCCAAACTATGGCCACTGCCATTCCAGGGGACACTTTTCAAGTGCTGCTTGCAGGAGAAGGAAGAGGCACTGGGTAGACTCAGTTGCAGGTATCTGTGACACATGCAGTCCCCATGCAATCTGGGTTCCTCATTCTTCTCAGCATTCCATACACATTTCCCAACATGTAAGAGGAAAAATTGTTTCAATGTTTGGAACATAGAAATGGGATTTCATATGTCACAGTTGTACCCTGAAGACCCTGGGGTTAGACAGAGGACAGACTAAAATGCTAAGTTCCTCCCAGATCCCACCCATGGAGGTAAGTGGGGACTTCTTACTCCCTTTCCAACCCTTGAGTATCATACCAAGCAATCTAAGCAATTCACCACCTCCTTTATTTGGCATTCCCAGTTTTCTCAGAAAGCCTCACTCAAGCCTTTGTGTCCCTCTCTCTCCTTGTATCTTCCTGCCCCGGTATTGTGTCTCCAGGGGAAGGGAAGATACAAGGAGAGAGAGGGAAGAATTCGGGCCCACTTCCAGGTCTCTCTGACTTTGGCACCCCGGTGGAAAGTGGTGTCATTTCTTAAAATGGAAGCCACACAGAGGGACCAGAAAAGAAAGGCAAGCTTTGTTTATCTTGGCACCAAATCTCATCATGGAGTTCCTTACCGGAAGTTGTGTTCCTGGATCTTTGACTTCCAAGCTGAATATAGAAATTATGTGATCAGAATTGGAGAAGTTGCAAAGCAAAAATTTATTAAAAAGAAGACAGAACAAAAGCTTCCTATCAGGGAAGGGGACCTAGAGTTGGAAATTCACTTTCTTTATACAGGATGTTCCTTTTTATAATTGTTTGGCTTTTTCTTATCTCCAGGAGAGCCCAGCAATTGACACTGAAAGACACCAGTGGCCTAGTAGTGATAGGGACAGTGGAATTTAATTTCTTCTCCTTTTATTCTTTTGTGTTTGTAAAGTCATCAAAAATTTGCCCACCAAATGTTTAAAGTTAAAACCAGGAAGTGAGGAGAACAATGGACCGGATAACTAAGCCCACAGCTGTTTTCACTTGTACTGCATCTTGGTCTCCTGTTTTGGCCTACAGAAGACCCACTCCCCTAATTCCCCTACCTATCCAGTCAGCTTACCTAACAGAACTAACAGACAGCCAGTGAGCTCAGGACAGAAAGCCAACCAGAGTAGAGATTGGGGCCCGAGGCCCTGTTGGGTGTGGAAAAACAAGTGTATCTGGCACTGAGTTCCCTGGAGCCCTGTCTGCCCTTGGTCATGTGAGCCACAAGCACCATCCTCAGCTGAGTCTTCAGTCTCCCTTTCTTACGTGGAGGACGAGGGTTTGGTCTTACTCATCTTTTCTATAGCTCAACTGCCAAGCACAGAACTTGAATTTTGCAGATGCAGCCAGTATTCAGTGTGTGACCAAGACCTTTGGAAGGTCAACGTTGAAATTGTCAGGAGAAATGGAAGGACTATCTAGAAAGCTGGAAGAAAATCCAGGCAGATGAGGAGCTTCCAGAAACTGAGAGAGAAGAAGGTAGAGAAAGGAGCAACAGAATGGAATGGAGGGGCCAAAAGAGTGAAATCCAAAAGGGTCACTGGACTAAGCACCAGACTCAATTACACAGTTCCCTGGTAATTTGTGAGTGGTTGCAGCTTGAAGACTATATGGACTCATGCATATTGTGTTTGTGAAATACTCCCCACGTGTAAAATGCGGAAGATGAGTGGGCTGTGGAGCAGGGAATGACTTCCAGGGCCAGGATGCATGCTGCAAGATCCCCTGTTGGATGGGGGTTAGTGCTCTTGAGGCCAGGGGAAGATAGTTTCTTTCTTTGCTCAACTATTAGGCAAGGCTTGACTATACTTGTCTTTTATCTCATTGAGTCAACAGACCCTGGAAATTAGAGACACCAATATAAAAAATGGAAAGAATTCCCCATGTATCCCGCAACCTTTCTCTGTCTGGGTGGTCTGGTCCAAGTCCTGCCCTCCCTTCCCTTTGTTTCCTACTTGGAATGCCCTTGATGGTCAATGGCAGCTAATAGCTGAGTTCTTCTCCTTCCCCTGCTGTCCAGAGTTCTAGCCAATAAGAAACTTCAAACTCCTCAGACAAACAATATGACGGCATGCACAGAGACCTTTTTGGGATTGTAGAGATGGATACAGAATTCTGCATGGGTCCAATCATTAGAGTGGCAGGTGATGTTTTGGTTGATTTCATGGTGGCAGGTAGAGAGCAAACACAGGGCGGGGGCTCCCATCAGCCAGTGACAACACATGTGCGAGCCAAAGCCTCTCAGGCCACTGGGCCCAACTCTGAACAGTCACACAGAAATCATACTCCCACCGTAGTGCAACACTTCCTACATGAGCTCACAAATCCTCTCTTGTAAAAAGAGAGTTTGGGGTATCAGTCTGAGTCACTAGTGCAAAGTGGGGGCTCAGCCCAAAGCCGCTGTCCTGCAGGGAGTGGGGAGACCTAGGCTGGCTGGACAGCATCCGGAATGCGATACTTCCTCAGAGGCTTTGGAGGTGTTAAAAAAGGATTGAGGCTTCAGAGGGGAAGAAGTGACTCCCAAGGGACACAGTAATCCCAAATCCTACTTTCCTGGCCATGGCAGCCCTGCTCACGCCCCACCCTCTCCTACTGTCAGTGCACATACATGTGTATACTTTCTTACACACACGGGCACTCTCCCACAGATGGTTACACACATGCACATCACGCTGCACACATCCCCCCACCTGGCTCCAGGGAAGGGATGAGATGAGGGACATGAGATGGAGGAGTCTCGGGCTCAAGATTGAGGCAGGACAGTCTTCACGAACAGCTCAACCTCTCCCACCCCAGGAGCCGCCCTTGAACCTACAGACTGCATCCTACCCCATCCCCAGTTCTCTTTGAACTTTCCCAGGTGTATTGACAACATTCCTTTGTGATGGTCTGTTTGCACTCTCTGTGCTGCTAGAGTGCCTGCTCCCTGAGGACAGGAGCGGCTTCTTAGTCTTATTTGTGTCCCCAGAGCTTAGCACAGAGTTTCACTCATATAGGAAAAGTAAACTGAATGAGTGAGTGAAATAATTAGCAGGTCAGCACTGCCAGACTCCATACCCTGAGAGGGACAACTGTGCCCCATTTGAGAGAGCTGAGTATCTCCATTGATTATCTGAGTCTGCTGTAACCAACAACCACAGGCTGGTAAGAAACAACACACATTCATTGTCCTCCCTCTCGCTTCTGGAGGCCTGAAGTCTGGGACCAAGGATGGATAGAGGGTTGTAGGAGGTCCTTCGTCACCTTTGCCAGCTTCTGGTGGCCTCCCTGACTCCTTTACATCATAGTCACCTCTCCGAGCTTCTTTTCCATGTCATCTTTCCCCCATGTGCCTCTCTTATCTCCTTTTGTCTCTTTCATAAGGTTATAGGCCCATCCCAAAAAATTCCAGAGAAATCTCTCCATCTTTAGATGCTAAACCTAATCATATCTGAAAATCCCATTTCCAAATAAAATCACTTTTACCAGTTGCAGGGATTGGAACTTGCATCTTTGAAGGGTCATTTAGCCAAACGCAGTTCTCCACAGTGGGTGAGAAATAGTATTGCCTCATCTTTCTTGCAAAAGATGCAATAAAGGCACAAAGTTTTCCTTTCTGTGTTACCAAAGATGAATCTCCCTGAGAATTGTGCTTGTTCTGTGTTGTCTAGGAAAGCAAAACCAGGAATTAAAAATTTAAGGCCATAGCAATGTTTCTGGTGATTCAAAAATATACACACAAATAATACTTTTCTTTTCAAGAGTCTCTTACAATGAGAGGCAGAGGTGACTGTGAGGCTGGGTTCAGGGAAGGTATACAATGTCCAATGGGACAAGTTAGCTCAGACTAGATCTAAACTGCAAAATGGGCTCTGAGTTCTCAAAATTCTCAAAACTGAGAGGCAGTGGAGGGAAGGTATTGTGGTTAGGATCTGGAGTGTCCCCCAAAAGTCTCGTGTGTTTTATTGTTATGGATTGTCTATGGAGCCATGTGATGCTGGTGGATTGGGGTCTGGCCTGGAGGGGTGGATTGCAGTTGTTGGGATTAGGGACGTGTGAGTTAAGACTAAGGGCATGTGAGTTAAGACTAAGGGTGTGTAGTGGCCACACCTTAGATACCCGGATGCAGGAGACTAAGACTGGGACTTGGACTAGGCTCCATTGCTCTCACTTGCCTTCCTGTTGGTGATGTCCTGAGAAGCTGCCTCCACCTCTCTGCCTCTGCCATGTACTTCAGTTGCTGCCGGCCACCCCTGAGTGGACCGTGACCATCTGAAACTGTGAGCTAAAATAAACCTTTCCTTTCCTAAGTTTGTGCGTGTCAGGTATTGAGTCACAGCAATGAAGAAGTAACTGAGACAGAAGGCCTGGGTGTAAATCAGCACTGAAAGGAAAGGGTAGGATAGGACAGGAGATTGAAGAGGGCCTCTGGACAGCACAGAAGTTGCCAGGATTAAGGCATCAGAGTGGTCTCCAGAAAGACCCATCTCTCTTCCTGAATATAGAAGGTTCAGACCCAAATTCCAGGAGTTCTAGAAAGCCTCCCCTGAGCAGTGGAGAGAAGGCCATGGGCCCTTCTTCATGGGCCTCTCCCTTTTGCCGTAGCACCAGGAAGAGTAAACAAACCTCTCCGAGGGACTGCTGATTGTCCTAGACAGGAGAAGAAAAAGCAGCTCCTCAAATACTGCAGATTAAAGACAGGGGTCCTGGCTAGACAGTACTACCTCAGAGGTGGAAAATCTCACGCTGGAACCTTTGGCTTCCTGGTGGCAAAATTTGGATTGGAAGACACCCCCGCTAGGCCTGTGTGCCCCTTCTCACCTCTAGCCCGGCTTACGAGAGCTTTCATCTGAGAGACTGCCAAGCTCCTCTGTTCACAACAAAATGGCACTTTTGTTTTGTTCTCCACTGAACCTGGGCTGCCTCTGGGGTCTCACAGGAGATTCAGCTCAGAGAAAGTCGGGCGCAGTAGCTGCAATTCTCCTGGGATACCACTCACCAGGCGCCAGTGCTCCAAATCCCGTCCTTCCGATCACCATCCCACACACCTGCCTCCACAGCTCCCCGTCACGCACACACTGATGCAGACAGACCCAAATCCAGAGGCGTCACTTCCTGACTTAGCTCTGCCTCATCTCGCTCGTAAACTTGAACAGGTACGGCTCTGTACCTCAGTTTCCTTCCATGCTCTCCAGGGTCCCTCAGATTTGCCCAGACAGTTTCTGGATGAAACCTTGAAATGAAGAGACTCTCCTCCCTTTGGGCTCCAGTTTCCTCATCTGTATATTTTGAGGATAGTGTTCGTCCTACAGGTTTGAGGCGTGGGAGAGAGGTAAACTAAAAGAAGAAGGAAGCTTGTCAATAATTTTCAAGCAAAAGAAGTTGACTGGTAGGACAGGCAATACGAAAGAGGCTAAATGGAGCAGTAAGTGGATGACACTTCACATAGAGTTCCTCCGGGTATTCATCTGCTCTTTGAACACTCATCTTACAAGATGCACCTAGGAGTAGCTGGCCAAGTAAGTTCTTGGTGATTTCTCAGGCATTCAAATAGTACAGGGCTTAGGGAAGCACAGTTGTAAACAATAGCCATGCTTTAATCCAGCGTGGTGGTTTGGATCTAGAGTGTACCCCAAAAGCCTCATGTGCCTATGGCCATTGTATACTGTTGGGAGGTGGGGCCTGGCTGGAAGGGGTGGATGCTTAGGGCTTTATGTGGAGGGGTGTGTGCTGGTTCTGCCCTTCCTCCCAGACTCCTCTCTGTTCCACCACACTGTGAGGGTCTTTGCCTCCTGAGTTCCAACTCTGGCCTCAGACCTGGCTCCAGCCCTGCCATGTGATTACACCATTTTCTAGCTGCCCACCAAGGAACAGAATGAGACCTTCTGAACTGTGAGCTAAAACAAATCTTTCCTCCCTAAAGCTGTCTCGGGTATTCTGTCCCAGCAATGAAAAAGTAAGACATCCTGCATTCCCCAATTTCATTTCTCCGGGGAAGCCCAATCCCACATCTAGGCCCCCACTTTGATTCAGAGACCCGAAGGTCATGGGTGAACTTGGTCCTTGCCCTTGTTTCAGTGGACACCAGGGCTAGTAAGAAAGTAGAATGCTTGTAGGAGAGAGTGAGAAGGGAACAATGAGAGGAAAAAATCAGGCATTTCATTTATTTGTCCCATTTTCTTCCATCAAAGACAGAATAATTGGGAGTTGCATCTGGGGCTACCTAGAACACTGCTTGGTGTGATTTATAGAATGCTGCTGACTTCTCACGATGGCATCATTCTCTCAACAGCCTAGCAATTCAAGCAGGAAACACTCAGCAAAACACCTCCATGCAGATTTGCCAACTGAAAATAGCAGGCTTTGACGTAAGGACAGAACTCTAAATGGCATGACCCCAAATCAAGATTAAGAACTGATATATACTTCATTGAATAGAAAGAAGCCCACTACCAGAGGCTTATGGAAATCAAGGTAGAAAAAGCTAGGATGGCTTCTTAGGAAGCTTGAAGACCTGCCACAGAAGGCGGGACCTGTTGTGGAAATAAAAAGTCCCTCTAATGGTTGAGGAAATGAAGGCTCATGGGAAAAAGTAACTGGCTCAGGCCAATCATCAGGTTGCTGGCAGATCTGGGACCGGGTTTTCTCTATGCCTGTGGACTCTGGATTCAGCAGGAATGAACAAAGCCAAGATTCAAATCCAAGTCAGGAAGAAAGGAAGGGAGGGGGCAAGGGAGCCGGCACCACCTGGTAGAATTGCTGCAATGGAAATCGTCAGGCTCGGGCGGCACATGAGAGATGAGTGTCCGTGCGCTCACCATCCTCTTCTTCTCTCGACAACGTCAGCGTCTCCATGTCCTTGTGACTCTTTGAAAGTGGCCATTTTTAAAGGATAGTCCCTGGCCTTCAGCTAGCTGGACCTAGTTAAATATTGACCTAAGTTCAGCCAGTAAGTCCTTTTGTGAGGGATTTGGAACTTGAAACCCAAAAGAACTTATAAGTCAGTCACTCTGTGAGCAAAAGCAACAAATGATATCTGATGATTGTCATGGCTGTGTGTTATGGTTTAGATCTAAAATGTTCCTTAAAATCTCAAAGAAAATGATTGGATCATGGGGGCTCTATACTCATCAGTGGGTTCATTCATTAATGAATGCAGTAGTTGAATGTGCTGCTGGTCCTCTTTGGAGGGGGTCAGTGGGGGCACGACCTGGAGGGTGAATTTCTGTCACCCATTCTGCCTTTCTCTTTCTGCTCCTAACTGCCACACGGTGAACAGTTTCCTCTACATTGCCCTTCTGTGCATCGGAAGTAGCTGACAATGGACTGAATCCTCCAAAAATCATGATGCAAAACAAACCTTTTCTTTAATGGTGGGTATGAATTATTTTGTCACAGTGACAGAAAGTAGCTAGTGTATCATGTTTCCTCCCCAAGGGGAAGAACTGATCTGTGGAGAGGGATAAAGAGAAAGAGAGGATCTGGAGTATCCCTCAAAAGCCTCCTGTGCTTAGGGATACTGTGTACTTTTGAGAGGCGGGACGTGGCTGAAAGGGGCAGATGCTTGAGGCTTGACCTGGAGGGGTGTGTGCTGCTTCCAGCCTTCTTCCCAGTCTTGGCTTAATTCTGCCATGCTTTGAGAAGCTCTATCTGCAGCTCTTGCTCTGGTCTAGGACCTGACTCCAGCCCTGCCATGTGATTCCACTATTTCCTAACCACCCACCTGTGAACAGACTGTGAGGTTCTGAAACTGTGAGCTAAAATAAATCTTTCCTCCCTAAGTTGTGGATGTTGAGCATTCTGTCCCAGCAACAAGAAAGTAACAAAACACAGAGACAGATGAGACAGTCAACAACACAGAGCAGAGCAAGAAACGGTAAGACCGACATAACGGGGGTTTTGAGTTTGGCCGGATATGTTCAGCTTGAGTTTTCTCTTGGGTAACCACATGAGGACTCTCCATGAACATCTGGCTGGAGGAGTCAGGGCCTGGGTTCCCGAGTATAGAGTCAGACAAATCCTGGGGACAACTGGGGCAACTTAACTAAGAAGCAGACTGCTGGGACTATAGACGCAGGTTAAGAGTCAGTCACACTGGGGCTGGGGTGGGGGCCTCTCACACATGCCTGGTGAGGATCAGCATTCTTCTCAAGGGTCATCTTTCAAGAGGGAAAAGGTCACAGGGGATTTGAGGTGAGGGAGCAGAAAAATCTGAGATGTGAAAGGACGATAGAAGAAAGCCCATTTCTAAGATTGTCAAGTACCAGTACAAGTGGAGGCCTGGTATTTTAAAGTTAAATACCAAAATAACAAACTGTTCAATAAATATTTCACAGCTGTATAATATTCTATCCTACCCTGGACGTGCCAGAGGCCTAAGAAGGCTGACTGGAATCTTACATTCTTGGCGTCCTCCCAGTTCCCTGGAAAATGTGCCAATGCAGAGGCATCCAGGCCTAGCTCACAGCCCTCAGCTTGATCTTCTTCCCCTTCCCCAGCTTCTTTTCTGTGCCCAAAACACCTTCATGTGCACACACATGGACATTGCCACCCTCGCTGATGTGCCTAGGGCCTGATCTACCCCAGAAAACACCTGCCCTTAGCATGTCTCGGGGCCCAGACCTACAAGGAGAGAACTGATCTGCAGAGTGAGAGGATAGATAGATCTCAGAGGAGCCTGCATGGGCTCTGGACACGGGTTTGGGGCCACCTGGACAGAGACTGTGCTCTGGACTGTGCCTGCAGTTGGTGAACACTTCTCCTGCATCCTGTGAGGAGAACATGGCCCGGGAAAGACTCCCTTGCTGTGGTCTCAGGGGAGTGTTGGTCACCGGTTGACCTCAGAACAGGAAGTAGGTACTGGGAGGCACTAATTTGGAGGAGAGGCCAGGTGACTTTCTAGCTTTGCAGTCTTGGACTCTCTGCACCTAAGGTCCACTTGCAAAAACAATGGCTTTGAGTTAGAAGTAGAAATTTATAGCCCATTGTTTTGGTCAAAGGTTTGAATTTGTGTGTGTGCGTAACTGGGAGAAACAATCTCTCTGAGGATCATTTCCTTATCTGTAAAAATAGGATGCATTTCATGTAGACTGCAGTGAGGGTTCAGTGATGTTGGTCGAGAATTGAGCACAGTCGCTACAGCTGTGCCATTATTCTTTTTCTACTATTGTTGCCTCTCTGAGGTCACTTGTGTATAGCCTTAAAGTGGTTGGAGGTTGACTATTGGAAAGGAGCAGGCTATTGGCCTCTAACTTTATTCCTAGAATGGAGACTCAGAACTGTGGTAAATTGAGGGAAAGAGGAAGCTTGCCAACAACTTCACAGCACAGGCTCTGGATTTCCTGTGTCATTTAACTGTTGGCCATGAGCAAATCACTTAATTGCTTGGAGCCTCAGTTTCTCTGTTGGAAAGATGGGATACTAAAGAATGTACTCATAGGAGAGTTATTAGAAATGAACGAGAATACATCTTTGCTCTTAAGCAAGGCCTACTTGGCACAAAGTCAACTTGCAAAACCACCAGCTATTTTTGCCCAAACCCTTTCTGTTCTCTCCTGCTACCTTTGGCCCACCTGGAGGAAGACACCATCAGCTCTATTCTGGGTTGTGGCAGAGGTGCTGGGGGAGCCTGTGGCTGCTTCCATCTGCTCCGTGCTTCCTCTACTCAATGAAATAATGGCCCTTGAGAAAGGAAAACCTCAAATCCGATTTGCTCTTTTAAATTCAAGCTCTAATGACTTTATGGAGAAACCCACACTGGCTAAAGTCATTTCTCGCTTTGTTCTTTGCTCTTCTTGAGCAAAGCTTAATCACACTCAGACCTTTTGATCACACAGGAAAGAAGAATTTGCCAAGCAAAACAAGGAGCAGCTGGTACCCTCAACTCTCAGACAAGCGACGGCCACCAGCTCAGGAATCCTTCTGGACAGCTCTGCTTCCTTCTCTTTCCTGCATAAGGAAATTTATATTGGACAAGTCCGATCCAACGATGGACAGATCTGGCTTCTTGCCAAGAAGTGACACGCAGGCAACCTCGTGGCAGCGGAGGGTCTGGTAGATGCTGGGCCATCCAGGCGCAGGCATTTTCCAGTAAGGCTTGTTCTGTGCTGGCAGCAGCCTGGTGAAAAGAACCAAGTGAGTGAGCAGATTCTTCAGGTACCTGGAGGTACGTTGTACCCTTGTTTAAACTGAAGCCCCCATGTTGAGCATCACAGTGTATTTTTCATTTAAAAAAAGTACTGTCCCTGTTGCTTCCTTCCACTAAGTCCTAGATCACTGAGTCTTTCCTTCTGGTCATTTCCAAATCTTGGAAAGCTACCTCCTTCCAGACTGAAAGTTCTTCCCCTTTGTAATTCTGTTGTTGCTGCTGCCACTTCTCCTACCCCAACTTTGTTCCAGGCCCTCTGAACTACTTGCCTAGGGGCTGTGCTCTGTTCAGCTCTCCACCCACTCTTTAATTGTGGTAAAATGCACATCATACAAATTGGCCATCTCAACCACGTTAAGTGTCACAGTTCAATGGCATGAATAAACACGTATTGTTGTGCAACCATACCACCATTCATCTCTAGAACTCTTAGGAACTACAAAGTTGAAACTGTACCTCCATTGAACAATCCCCTGTCCTTCTCACTGGTCCCTGTGAGTCTGTCAGTGTTGGGTACAATGTAGGTGGAACCCTGAAGTATTCATCTTTTTTGTGGCTGGTTCATTTCATTTGGCAAAACATTCTCAGGGCTCATCTACCTGGTAGCAGGTCTTCCTTCCCTTTCAAGATCCTTTTACAAAGGCCACATCTGAGGGGCATCATGGCAGGCTAGAAGCAGCAGTGCTCATGAAACGCTTCGAACACACTCACCAACGTGTGCAGGAAGTTAGATATGGGAGCGAATGAAAACAGGAGGGCAACATGAAGAAGCCCATTGGATGGAGTCCAGGAATACGTATTTAGAATAAGAAGCAGAATCACTTTTTTGACCCCAGAAGTGCCTATAGCCCAGATCTGGGAAACATGCCATCATTACTTCCTCTTCACACTCTCCAAAGTATCATCTTCTTTTTTTGTATATAAAAACTTATCTTTTTCGGTTCCCGAGCATGTATTACGAGTAACTTTATACATAAGGGCTAACTATTGTTTTTGTTTCTAGTGTTTTACATTGATCTGTCTCTCTGTCCACAAGGGTCATTGCTTAGGTCTTCTAACATAGGCCTTCTGCTAGTTGGTAAATGAGATAGAATCTCCATAAAAATTGATCTACTCTGTACTTATGAATCCCGTCTTTTACTCCTCTCCCTCTGCCCCAGACACATCCCCCCAAGTCTCCTATTTTTCCCTCCTTTTGTTTCTTTTTTAAATTTGTCTTCTGTTGTGTCAAGTTTTCTGTTTTTATTTATTTTCAAAATATTTTTTTCTTTGATGTCCCCTGCCTTCTAGCCCTTTCTCTAATATTAATAATCCCTTGTATTTCTGGGGTATTGAAAGAATAAAAAAATTTCTAAACCTGCTCTGAATTGCTTATCAATACATGATTTGTTCTCTCATGTAGATATTACTAGTAGTTGTTACCTCCGGGCAATTCAGTGCTAGGGGTCCTGACTACAGTGGCAGCACTTGCTAGCCCAGCTGACCTACAGCAGTCAACACAAAAGTCCTGGAATCACGAGAAAACAAGGTCATAATATGTCTCAAAAACACAGCTCCCCAGAGGCCGAACTCATGGGCACTGAAGTAGAGCAGGTCTCAAGCAAAGAACTAAAAAGCCAAATGGTTAAATGTTTCAAGATATCCACAAACAAATGCATAAGGTACAGAAGGAGCTCTGTCTAGGCAGACACCCATCTGCTCTTCTTCCACTGGTTTTTCTCACTTCCTATTCCATTCATTTAGCTTAACAAATAGTAATAGGTGAATCACAATCAGCTTTGAGTCCGGAGCTGACTTTGTTCTGTGCTGCCTGGATTTGAAGTGGACCCCAGAGAGTTGCAAAACTTCTTATTTTGGTGGCATCCTGCTGCGTTCGTTACTTGTGTTGTTAGGAAGTGTTTTGCCATCTTATATCCTACAGTGCTGTAAGCTCTCTAAGACAAGAAGCGATTACAACCAAAACAGTTATTGTTGCTGACAAGATGCTGACGATGCCTAATCTCAGATGCAGACAGAGAAGCAGCCTCTTTCTTTCCAGTCTCTGACTTTGTCACATTCACCATCTTGCTGGACTTGGCATATACCCGCCAGATCTCCAGGTTCTCGACACGAAGTTTACATGACTTGCACAGGTCAAAGACAAATCTATGACCATAAGCAAAGTCTGTGTCATATTCTAACAATCCAACTATTCTCCCAGCTGATCTTTTATTCACAGCTCTCATATTTTTCAGGAGTCATATACACAGCATGATGGATGGTGTTTCTATATAAAATACCCTCTGGTTCTGATAACATCTGCAGCATTTTGACCTCCGAGAACAAAGCTTGTTAGTTGTCTACAAAAAAATTCTTTCTTCCCTCCTTCCTTGGTCATAGATTTCTCAGATTTTCTTACAAATAGATGTGATCGTGTGACTAAATGCTAGCCAACAAGATATGAATAGAAGTGAGGGGAAACTCCTAGAAATTCCAGAAGGCCCACGCAGCCAGAAGGAGCACTCTTTCACCCTGGAAGCCATTCCCCAGGCATGCCCCTGTTTGCACTTTCTGGGGTGCAGGTGGACAGCAGGAGGCTCCTGAGCTGTCTGTACCATTGTGACTGTGAAGATGAAAGCCAGAGCCAAGCTGACAGGGCAGCCCCACAGAGAAACTGCCATACCAAGGAGCTGGGAAGCAGGCGTGGGGTCATCATGTGCCCGCCTGTGGCCTACATCCAAATTGTATGACAAGAGGAGCAGCAGGTGTCACCAAAGAAGTTGTTTCTTTGGCCTCTTGCTGAATGGCAACCAAAAAGGCTGATATGAGGCCTGGGATCACCGAGTCTGAGGAAGAGACCTTCATTTGCTCCACTCTCGGAGGAACCTGCCATGTCTCAGTGCACGGGGAGCTGGTGGACACACAACTATGTTTTCACAGCTTTGGAAGCCCCATGGCCTTAGAAAGTCAGCAAGGCTGCTCAGTGCTCCTAGGGAGGGACAGACTCTCCTGTCTAAAGCAGCACTGAGGGTGACAACATCAGCCACCGAGCTCAAGGCAAAGAAGTGAGTATGGCCTCCGCCATGTGTGCGATGGCCAAACAAAAGTGAGGTGTCTCGGTGTCCCAGAAGACGCAGGCAGGACACCCTGCTGTGGAACCTGAATTGTGATCTCAGCTGTAGTGCTTTACCCACGAAAGGCTGTGGCATTTAGGACACCCCTCCCTGCTCCTTGACATGGTGGCTTCTTTCAGACTGACCTGCCATGGCAAAAGGTAGACCATTTGTTTCTGTCTTGTTTTGTCTCAGCTTCAAGGATGGAATTTTCTGGAGAGCAAAGGTCAGAAGTCTTTTCAAGCTAGAATGGGAAGGAAAATATATGAGAATGAGAACCTGTGATCATATTGGTGACAGGGAACGAGGATCACCTGTCGGTTACACGGGTTTTCCGTCAGAACAAAATTCAAGCTGACTGAATTGGTTCAATAACAAGAGTATTTTCCTCTGAGCTTTGACTCACTTTTCCAACTATCTACTCATATGTGCTATTTTCTGGATGAACCTTCCTGCACTCAGCCAACTTATTTTCTCTGTGGTTATGTTTGGTTATGCTGGCATCCAAGAAGAATCACTTCTGACATTCGAATCCAATTGACATATTTGGTTTCTGTGAAATAGAAATTATCGGAAACACATGTTTAGGACTGTGATGCAAACTTAGAGATCATCAAATCTCACCTATTATTTTATGGCTTAGCAAAAATGGGTGCTGGAAGAGGTCACATGGCTAATTAAGGTGAACTTGAGTGTGGAACTTGGAACCCTAGCTCACAGGCAGTGATGAAACATTTTATTCTGTAATTTTACAATCTGGTTCTTAATTGAATGGTTCAGATACACAGGGTACCGGTTCCTGTTTTCTGTGCAGTTTTCTTAGAATAAATTTTAACTGTTTCCTGAGGTGCCGGTAGTCATATTGGGCAAACAGTATGCATAAAGTCACACTATGATTTCTTTATACAATATCAAGTTCACTCACAAAGCCTTTGCTCACCCTTTTCCACCCACAGGGATCAGGCATCCTATAAATTATAGTATTTCCCTACTTTTCTTCCATTTCTCCTCTGCCCTCTATCTGTCCCCTCGCTCCCTTTCTATCGTCTTCCTCCTACCTCTCCCATAGGGAGCTTCCTCTTCTCTGTATTTGATCTTACAGTCTGCTTTTAGGCCTGCCTTACAGCATAACATCCACCCAGCGTTATCTGTCCCCATCAGCACGCTTTCTCTGTTCTCTTCCTTTCTCTCTACTCATTTCCCCCAGAAGGTGTTTTCTAAACTGAGGATTTATGAAAATTAATGAACACACTTGATTTCTCCTTATCAAATGGGTGCTAAAATTTGCTGTTTTTAAATCAGCCAATGCTTCCACGTGACACATTCTAGCCTCTTGAGAGCTACCACAGGCTGGCTAGCTGCTTGATAACCTTGGGAACGAGATCACAAAAATGCAGGAGGCTTTGCACAAGACGGGATCTTTTTCCTGATCTTTCTTTGCCTGGTTTCTTTATTTTCTATTTTGAACATGTTTGGGGCTTGAAGCCAGAGTCAGTGACTAGGTTGTACTGTGTGATCAGTATTCTCTGCACCTGCCAAGGAAAAACCTAAGACACATGATTTTGCTGGCAGAGCAGGTGTTCTGCTTTGAGCTGTAACATAGCTGGTGAGCAGTAGCTCATGAAATGACCTTCTTTTCAATTTATTAAAGGGCAAGCATTTCTTGGAAACCTCTATATTGCACAGGCTCTAAATCACGACTGCATCGACAAGAGCCCTCTCCAAATTTTCTGCTCTAACTTTGAATTTCATAGACTTGGGCATTAAGCTGATCCTTCCTTTAGGTCGTTAGGAGGCCTCACTTTCTGAAGAGTCTCAGAGGAGTGAGTGTGTGCTGTAGGCTGAATGTGTAGGGTCTGTGCTTCTCCATAGGTTCAGCAGGGGGCTCAGTCT
Source organism: Ctenodactylus gundi (assembly GCA_004027205.1). Lineage (NCBI taxonomy): Eukaryota > Metazoa > Chordata > Mammalia > Rodentia > Ctenodactylidae > Ctenodactylus > Ctenodactylus gundi. The sequence goes on along the minus strand of PVKB01004919.1, from coordinate 71,181 downwards.
CTTTGTATTCCAAGGTCAGGGAAAGTAGCCCTTTTTTTGGTCTAGAGGAAGAAAATGCTGGGTGATCAGTTCATACCATCCCACAGATGAACTGATGCCCTCCTGGTACTGGTCAGTAACATGAGCTGAGGATGAAGGGAACATACTTTATTCCTGCCTTCTCTGGCTACCTTGACTTGCTGAGGCTATAGCTTGCCTTCCATGCTGATCACTAGGAAGCTACAAAAGAAACCCAGATAAGTGGGATATGCCAGCACCAACCTCAGCCTGGGCATTCTCCATTACATTGGCCTGCTTCTCCTGTCCTCTCATGTACCTGGCAGAGGCACCTTCTTCAAGCATGGGGTGAGCAGGCATGCTCCGGGGATCTGTCAAAATCTCATAAGGGACACTTGGGTGACTCCAGGATGCAGGAGTAAAAATATCCCAGGGGCTACTCTGGCCAAAGGTTCCTGGAAGAATTGAGATAAAGCAATAAAGAATGTGCAAATGATGAAGATGATTTGTTTTCTAATTAGAGCAAAGATTACTGATAACAGTTAAATTCCCTTAACCCCAGTGAAGTCACCCTAATCAGGCTAAGTTATGCTCCTATAGTTTCAAAAGAAACAATTTCAGGGTAAGTGGTCTGCAAGCTGATTGTGTGTAAGCTACTCAGTTATATACTAAAAACTTATACAATACAGTCAAAAATCGTTCCAAACTAAAAACTTATACAATAAAGTCAAAAATTGTTCCAAACCTACATGAAGAGACATAAACTGCAAGGCAAATTAATGTATGACAACAGATCCACAGTCCCTCTGAGAAGGATGTTCTGGTTACTGTGGCCCACAAATGTCAGGCACAAATGCCTGCCACACAGCTCCCCCAATCAGTTCTGAATTGTTCCTACCAAGACACGATCCTTGTGCTGAGAGTTCCTTGCCAGACTTACTCCCTTCGGTTCCACTGAATTCTATTAAGTTTAGATATCTCCAATTTTGTTAATTTTGAAGAAAATTAACCAACATTATATTATAAACTGAATTATGTCTCTTCAAAGTTTGTATGTTGAAGTTCTCATCCCCCAATGTGACTATATTTGGAGAGTTGGCCGTTAAGGATGCAAACAAAGAACTAGGCCCTAATCCAACAGGGATTTTGAATAATTTTTGACTTTATCACATAAGTTTTTAGTATATTACTAAGTAGCCTACACTACATAAAAGACAGGAGAGAGCTCTCTCTCTCTCTCTCTCTCTCTCTCTCTCTCTCTCTCTCTCTCTCTCTCTGTCATGTATGGATACACAAAAGCAGCCCCCAAAGCTCGGAAGGGAACCTTCGCTAGAATCTATTCTACTTGGTCCCTCACTCCACCAGCCTTCAGAAGAGAGAAAAAGTATCTGTTCATTAAGCTGCCCAGTCCATGGCATTTGTTATGGCAGCCTGAGCAGACCAACACAATTTACCTTAGAGACGTCATAGTTCAATGGAGGTGACATCTTTAGACCTTAACCAGGGATGAGGTGGAGGTCAGGTGATGCTCCTACCTATGTATGCCCCGTCCCAGCTCCACAGGCGTACTGTGCGGTCAAGGGAGGACGACAGCAGAATATTTTCTTCCTCTATCAGCTCCAAACTAATGAGGTAAAGGGGAGAAAAGAATCCTCAAGACACACTGAATCAATGTCAGTACTCCTGTAATGCTAGCGGAACGCAGAAGCCATGTTTATCACCTGAATTCTTCTTGGTACCATTCCTTCCCTGCTTCCTCTCACACCACACTTCCTCCAAATGCACCAGTTTCAGCCCTGACATATCAAGTGAGATGTATTGGAAACCAGGTGGTAGAAGATCAGACTGAGAGAAGGATCACAAGGTTGACTCCTTTCAACTCCACTGAAAAATCTAAATCTACTAAGCTTATAAACCTGTACTAAAATAGTAAGCAATTCAAGAAAAATAACCGATTTATTAAAAAAAAGAGTTCCAATCTCTCCCTTTAGTTCTGTATAGACAATATGTCTTGCTTTCAAATGAAATGCAGTTTTCCTCTTTTGACTAATTGAGAGGACTTTTGAGAGGACTGATTTGGTTCAAACTGGGAAAATATATTTGCGGTTACACAAATTCTTAAAAAATGAGGACAGTACTCACGATGTCACCATGCTGACATGGGCCCTCCAGAATGTCACTTCTAAATGAAAAGAAAGAGCACATCTGAGTAGCACAGAGAGTTAGTACAGAAAGATTCTTCACAACTTGGGTCATATTTAAATATGTGTTCAGCAGCAGAGAGGTACACTGTGACAAATAGCCGGTCAAGCCATGCTAGTTCCCTAAATGACCACTGAGCACTCACTGTGTGTAAGACTCCGTGGTAGGTCCCCAGACATACGAAATGAGACTTGTGTAAAACTGTTATGATCTTTTCCACTTCTAAGTCAACTTTCTCATAGCTGAGACACAATATCTGATACCCATGACTTACAGAAGAGATTGAATTTGGCTGTTTTCAGAAGCTATAGCCATGGCTGGTGGCTCTACGCAGAACCATCATGGCAGAAAGTGGGTGGCAAAGCGAAGATGCTTAGTTCATGTGCACCCGACAGCGGCTCTGTCTTTGTCCGCTCCCAGCATGTGTCTAACAACATCAAAGAATGAAATCACACAGAACGCAAGGTATAAAAGAAGCCTGTACTTAGAAACCAAGAACAGAGGAACAAAAATTCCCGCTTTCCAGGAAGGAACTCAAAATGGGAGTTACCTGATGAGGTTTGGTGGCTATGGACTACCCAGTGATTTTGATCTACAGTTTTGGTTATGGTGACTTTTATCATCCCTTTTAAATTGTGCATGTGGAATGCAACCCATATATATGAGGCTTACATCTAGGGGCTTTACAGCAATTTTGCTACACTTGCTTTTTAGGGTGATTTTAAGCTGTGTAATTGTGTTCCTATATTTCTCTGGGGTTTTCATATACCTGAGCTTTTAATAAGCTTGGACTCTCCCCATAGGGATTATTTGTGAACCCAGTGGGTAGAAAAAGATACACTTTCTTATCGTTCCTGACCTTCAGTAGCCCCCTCTGCAGGCCTTTCCCTATCATAGCTACCAACTGTCCACCCCTGAAGAGGAGGGAGTGAGGGACAACTCCCTGGATGGCTCCCAGGCCAATCAAGCTGACAAAAATCAAGCATAAAGGCTGGTGGAATGGCTCAACAGTTAAACACTTGCTTAGCAAGCACTACTTCAAGCACTAAGTACCTGAATTCGATTCCCCAGCACCACGTAAGCCAGGCATGGTGGTGCATGCCTGTAATCCCAGCATTTGGGAGGCTGAGACAGAAGGATTGCCAGCCTGGGCTCCATAATGAGTTCAGGACCAGCCTGGGCTACAGAGTGAGACCCTGTCTCCAAAAAAAAAAAAAAAAAAAAAAAAAAAAAAAAAAAAAAAAAAAAAAAAAAAAAAAAAAAAAAAGAAGAAGAAGAAGAAGAAGCTTATCTGCCACACTTTCTAGAGTTTTGTAAACATTCAGAGAATTCAAGTAACCAAAAATTATTTTTAAAATAACCTAGTAAACACCTCACTTCCTGCTAGGATTTAGAGCCAAAACGTTTCCCGAAGGTCATTGGATTAAAATCTTAGTCATCTAGGGAGGGCTGTTAAGAGGTGGTGAAAACTTTAAGAGGTGGTACACAATGGGAAGTTTTAAAGATTCAAGTGGACCATGGGACCCTGGTCTCTCTTTTTCTTTCTTCCCTTTTTATTTTTTTTCCCTGCTACCTGGTCATGGGTTTGCTCTGCCACATACTCCCATGGAGATGTGTTGCCACAAGAACTGGCCAAAAGAACAGGGCCAGTTGGTCACACATGGAAAGTTCCAAAACTGTGAGTCAAATAAATCATTTCTCTTTCTAGGTCGATTATCTCAGTCATTTGTTATAGTAGCAGAAAGGTGATTCACGCCCTCCTAGTACTTAGAATATAAGCAAATACATGGCAAATACAGGCAGCTCATTCTTAGTTTTAAATTTTGACTTATTTCTTTTTTTGGTATTTAAGTTTCTCCTATGACAGACAGGAAGTGGTAGATAAAGAGAAACAGATGATTATCTACCTCGGCTTGATACAATATCATATGGCCACTTAAAATAAGGTAGAGCTAGCTATGCTATTTGGAAAGTTGAGTAAGAGATATAATAAAAATTGAGTTTAAAAATTATGTATTATTGTGTGCATGCATGTGTCCTTATATACATATATACATTTACATTCAAACCTTCTAGAAAGAAATTTAAATTCATTAACAGTCTTATTAGAATGTAGAAATAGAGTTGAAAGAGATAGTAAAGGTCATAAGAACAATTCTTCCTCTTTGATTTTTTCTAAATATGAGCAATTGTAAATTTGTATGAAAACGTTTGTAAAAATACTGATGTGAATTTTGCAGACTTTCAGTCTTGCATATTTTTCTTTAACAAAGATAGAATTATACTGTAAAACGCTATTGTGTGACCTGAGTTTTTATTTAACGTTTATCACGAATATTGTTCCTGTAAATACATTTTCATAGGCAGCATCATTGTTTAATGACTAATGATATTCTACTACACTACACTATCGCATATTCAATCAATTACCCTTATGTTGGACATATAATTTGTCTCCACCCTTAACTCTCTCAAAACAATGTGCTGACACACAAGCTTATAAACAAATCTCTCTGCACATATGTATTATTTCTTTCAGCTAAATCCCTAGAGGTAGATTAGCCCTTTAAAGTTTTAGGTACATGCTATCGATTTGCTCTTTATCACACAGCAATTCAGTCTCTGCCCAAGACTATACCTGTGACTAATTTCCTGCATCTTTGCCAGCACTGAATATTTTCATTAAGATATCTTCCTATAGATCTGATTTTAAAAGACTCCTTTCTCGCTGGCACAAGTTAAATTTACCAGCCAGAATATTGCACTAAAACTAAAGCTGTGCTCATCAAGACTTATCATGAACAAGTATGTGGCCTACTCTTGGGGGGCTGCAGCTCCGGTCCCTGTAGGCCATACTCCTTGATGTCATACACGTGCACGAAGCCTTGCTGGTCAGCCACGTAGAGGAGGGCATCTCCCGCCGAGACTGCCATGCTGCTGACCTGGGCTTTCCCTCTGGACTGAGACATACACAAGGGGCTCATGAAAGAGAAACACACACAATCGCAAGTGAAATCTCATGCTCAGTTGATGATAAAAACTAGTGAATCTGCCTGTTAATCATCTAGTGAGGGGAGGAATGGCTCAGCCATTAAAGCGCTCGCCTAGCAAGTGCCAAGTCCTGAGTTGGATTTCCCAGCACCACATAAAGCTGGATGTGGTGGTATATGCCTGTAATCGAAGCACTCGGGAGGCTGAGACAGGAGGACTGCTGTGAGTAAAAGGTCAGCCTGGGCTCCATAGTGAGTTCAGGACCAGCCTGGGCTACTGAGTGAGAGCTTGTCTCAAAAAACCCAAACAAAACAAAACAAAAGAAAAGAAAAAAATCCTCTAGTGAGTTAGAAATGCCCTGAAGACAAATAAAGCTAAGAGCTTGGAGTATTGTAAAGTTGCTGTTATACAGTCTAAGTCAAGAAACAGAACAAAACACTAAACCTAGAGCACAGAAGTTATGCAGCTGGCTCCCCAACTTACAGGAGTGAAGTTAGCAACGAGGCCAGTTCCACTTAACAGCCTCCAGAAGGTGATGTGCCCTAGGAAAGTGACAGAAGAGAGTAGAGAGAAGGGATCGTCTACATAGAGCCCCCCGAGGGGAGGCTCTGCGTGTGTGTGGAGAAGCCACTGTGGCCTCACCACAGGGGCAAATATATTTTCTTTTTCATTTGCTTTATTTTGATCAGTCATAATTATCAATTACCAACATATACTCTGGAGGAGGTCATTCCTCTTTGTGGGTTTTGGTTTTAGTGACTCAGCAGCCTTTTTCTTTTTCTTTTTTTGGTCCACTAATCAGGAAAGCTTTCCTAACAGAGGCTATGGGAGGAAAGTATGGAAGCCTTGTGCTATGGCGGTAACTAATGTCTTTTCTGGGGGGGGGGGGGCATGTTTGTACATTCACTTAAATACACAATAACAGTTGTGTATTCAAAGGATTCACTACAGATTCTACTGCAGTTTATATGTGGGTGTTCAGGTAACCTGTCTTTCACAGATAGTAGAATCCTCCTCTTCTCACCCCAGGGGAAACCAGGTGCTACACACGTTCCCAAGCCAAGGAGAAGTGGTGATACCTTAGAGGGGAGCAGAAGAGACAGAGAAGCACCGAGGGCACAGGGCACTAATAAGGATTGCAGCTTTAGGACTGGGTCCATGAGGGAGAGTGATAGTATTGTGATTTGGATCTGGAAAGCCCCCAAAAGTCTCACATATTTGGATGTTGTGGACTGTCTATGGAACCATGTGCTGTTGGGAGATGGGGACCTCATCTGGAGGGGTGAATTATAGGTGTGTGGTGGAGGAGAAGCATGTGGAAGAGTATAGATTACAGGTGTTTGGTGGATGAAAGGCTTAAAATGGTAAGGGATGGAACACTGAGGCTAGACCTGAAAGGGGGAATCCCCGTGACAGGAGCTGGAAGGATACATGCTGTTTCCTTCCTTTGTGACTTGGCTTCCTTTGGTCATGCCAAGAGGAGCTACCTCAACCTCCACCTCTGACATGTGCTTCCACTGTTGCCAGCTGCCCATGAATAGACAGAGAACTTCTGAAACTGTGAGCTAAAATAAACCTTTCCTCCCCTTAGTTGTGCAGAGTTTGTCACAGCAATGAAAAAGTAGCTAAGACAAATAGGAGAGAGGTGGCCTCTCTCTCTACCAAGAATATAAAGAAAAAATAAATACCTGGTGATCAAATGCTCTGCACCTCCCTCTGCTACCAGAACAACATGGGTGGCTGTTTCCACCTCATAATTTTACTTAAAATCACAGAGCTTTGGAGCTGGACATAGTCCCATTTGTTACTTAGGAGGCCTGAAGGTCATGTTACTTAGTCAATGTCATTAGCTAGTTAGTGGCAAATCTGGACCCAGAAGCTTGCTCTGTAACACCCCGGGGGCCTTCGGTTTCTCCTGGATAAAGTGAGCTGGCTCCACAGCTAATCCCCAAGGCCCTGACAGCTCTCCATTACTTGGACCTTTGCTCCTTGTCAGGCTGCCAGTGGCTGAAAGATTGTGCTTGGTATTTATTTAGCCTGATGATGGCCTCTGGGCCTCAGTCTTTTCTGGGGAAGGCTGGTTGCCCACCTCACATGCAGGTGGCCTGAGGCTCAGCCAGTCCTCTTGGCAGAGGGGAGGAGAATGAGGGATCAGGGAGATTTGATCAAAGGAAGTAAGATGAGGTTCCATGTTCTACTCACGACTACCTCTCTGGAAGACAGATTGAGGCCGGTGCACTTGTTGGAAGTAGGTGCTAGCCTGGGCTCTAAAGAGAGTAGGGTCAGCGGGGAAGTAGCAGAGGCAGCGCAGGTGGGCACTGATGCTTAGGGACCCTTTCTTGTCCAACTTGGGTGTGACATGGATTCATCTTAGAAATAAGGGACAGTGCTCGCTATCGGGGTTGGTCTTACCTCCAGGCCCATTGGCAATAAGTGAAGCAGCTCCTAGGTCCAACTTGCCTGCTCGAGTCTTCAGAAAGATGAGGCAGGAAACACTTCGGTCTGGGTCTGGAGACAAAAGGGATTTTTGGTTGAATTTCCCTACTCTGTGCAGCTTCTCTTGATCTCTCTCTCTCTCTCTCTCTCTCTCTCTCTCTCTCTCTCTCTCTCTCTCTCTCTCCCTATCCACCCCATCTCCCTTTCTCTCTCTTGTGGCTACCCCCAGTAGTGTTTGGAATCCAAACAGCACAGTGGCTTTGTTGGCTAATAACCCAGCCAGCCTGGAAGGTACGGTGAATCACACGGAAAAGCTAATGGCTCTGCCAGCCAGTGTTTAGGGTTTTGTTCTGTTCTTGATGTTACCCTAGGACCCTAGGACTTCTGGGAAGACAAGAGATGGGAACTTGGCATGGGCCAGAGGGAGGGGCTGAGAGAGATAAGACACCCAAGCAAGAGCTTCTGGATTGGAACAACACAGATTAAACACTCTCTCTCTCTCTCTCTCACTCTCCCTCTCTCTCTCTCTCTCTCTCTCTCTCTCTCTCTGTGTGTGTGTGTGTGTGTGTGTGTGTGTGTGTGTGTGTGTGTGTGTTATTAGAGAACGAGCACAGGGCTTTCACACTCAGCCATATCTCCAGCCTATTTTTTTATTATTATTTTTACTTTGAGACAGGGTGTCACTAAGTCACTAAGTTGTCCATACTGGGCTTGAATTTATGAACCTTTTGCTTCTGCCTCACAGGATTACAGGCTTGCACAATCTTCAAAATTATTTTTTTTCCTGAGACAGTGTCTTGCTCTGTAGCCCAGGTTGGTCTTGAACTCATGGCGGTACTCCTGCCTCAACCTTCTGAGTGCTGGGTTTACCAGCACGAGTTACCACATTGGTTTGTATGGTGCTGGGGGAATCAAACTCAAGGCCTTATGCTTACTAGGCAAGTGCCTTAATCACTGTGCTATTCCTCCAGCCCAACTTTGATTAAACATTAAGTCACTTTTTACATTAATCACAGACTTACACCTATATAATAATGATTATTCCAGTTGTCAGAAGAGAAGAGGGACCTTAGACAAGTTAAAAGATTTGCTCAAGACCTTGAGATGTTCATTCCTTCCTTCATTTATTTTTTATATGTAGCTAAGCATGTCTTGGGGCCCAGTCATCATGCTGACTGCAGTGCACAGAAGAAACAGAGATGTGAGCAAAGCTATTATAAGATCTACTACCAGAAATGAGCAGATTGCCATCAGCACCTGAAGGAGGGAAGACAGGGAGGATGTCACCAGGGAGACGCATTTCCTGTTAACTCTTCAGAAATAGAGTGAACATTGGACAGAGCAGGTGCTATAAGGGAGGCAACTCTCAGACCCAGACCTCCACAACGCAACCCAGTCTTGAGTAACTCCATCCAGCTCTGCTTCCGTGGCCCTCCATTCATCTTCCAGACTTTAAGAACCATCGACGCAGGCCCACCTCTGTCCTTTGCTAAGTGTTTCTAATCTTTACAGAGTGCTTAGTACACAGAACTCTAGCATTTGATATTGAATAAAACTCTTACAAACCTATCTAGACTCGAACCTCCAAGAACCACAAAAAAAAAAAAAAAAAAGTTAATACTTGGGTTCAGGGAGCCTAGGAAAACCTCTTTCCTTTTCTGACTCTCCTTGAGCTGAGGACCCCAGAGACACACTGCCCAGAGTAGAGAAAAATGGACAGTCATAAATAAATAAGGGGTTACTATGCACTGAATATATGTATCTCCCAATATTCATATGTTGAATAATACCATTAATGTAATGGTATTAGGAGATGCTAGAAGGTGAAACCTCTCTCATTAGTGTCTTTATGAAAGGGGCCCCGAGAACTCTCTTGCTGTCTTTCCTCATGCAGGAGTTCAAGAAGAAATCAGCAGTTTACACTTTAGCAGGAAGTTTGCATCAAAATCCTACCATTCTGACACCAAGATCTCATACTTCTATATTACAGAACTGTGAGAAATAAATTTCTGTCACTTATAACTCATATACTTTATGGTATTTTGTTATAACAGCTTGAATTGACTAATGCATAAATTACATAAGAAATAGGATAGGTACTGGAATTAAATACAGAAAGTTGAATTTCTGGTCTCACTATCCTAAGTTAATAGCTCCACAGTTTTTATTTTGGCATGACTCTGAGCTCAGTGCTGTACTGTACAGTCTAGGGAAGTACAGTGGACACAGAAGACTCAGGCCCTTCCCTCCAGTGGACAGTAATCACAACTAGTACTATCCACTTCACGAGCACACTCTGTGTGCCAGGCACCGAGGGTGGCAATTTCTTAATGTGACCATATGCCATGATCTCAATCTCAGGTAGGCATTATACTCTGAGACTGTATTTATTTATTTATTTCTGAGACAGGGTCTTGCTTTGTAATCCAGCCTAGTCTTCTAGTCTTGAACTCACTATGTAGCTCAGGCTGACCTTCAACTCACTGCAATCATCCTGCCTCAGTTTCCCAAGTACTGAGATTATAGGCAGTGCACTACTATGTCCTGCTATTATGTAGTGCTAAGGGATCAAACCTAGGGCTTTGTGCTTGCTGGGCAAGCACTTTAACCAGTGAGCTACACCCCCAGACCAAGGCTGTTGTTTATGAAGAACCATAATGTGTTCAAGGTCATAAAGTGACTAGTGCATGCGATTCCAACCCTGCTGTCTGCCTCCTAAGCACTGGCCCTGGACCACACACCTGACGGTTGTTCTTAGGGGACTGAGTCATCTCAGAGGCAGAATGGAGGGTCACCTACATGGGGAAGTGGTTCCTCGGCCTCAGTGTCTCCCTGATGTCTAGAAGGCACTGGTGGTGATGTGTGCTAAACATTAATCACTCTTCGTTATTGGGCTCCTGAGAGTACCAGAAACAAGATGGGAAAACACAGCAAAGATCAACTCCTCTTGCTTGTGCAGACTCCTCCAGGGGAGTCTGTGGAGGCATGAGAATAGACGTGCATGGCTGGCTTCCTCATTTCCCTGTGTGGGGACCAGGGGAGCGTTTCATTTGTCTACACCTCCATTGTGTTCATCTGTGGTATGGATGTCACCTGCTTCACAGAGTTTTATAGTAGATCAAATGAGACATGATATGAAGGTCACTACATGACCTTGTTGGGAAGACTGATGGTATCTAATGAACTTAAAAGTGCCTGGCATAAAGTCACTCAACAAAGCAGCTATTATAATGATTGTTTTAACTCTCTATCCTCAGTTCTGACTCATAAAATTGGGTACAATAACACCTCTCTCTCTGGCTCACTGTGAGCACCAAGTGAGGTAAGGTATTTGTCTTAGTTACTTTACTGTTGCTGGGACAACATGCCCTTCATGCATAAATTAGGGGACACATGAGGCTTTTGGGAGGACACTCCGGATCCAAACCACAACAATATTTAAGCATTTAGAAAAATAACTGACAGATAAGAGATATTCAACAAATATTGTTAATATTGTTATATTGTTTATCTAGATGAAAAATGCCTTCTACCTCAGAGTGAACTCAGAGATTTTCCTGGATTTTTTCCTGTTTGGAATCTCCTGGTCTTTTTTTCATACACCAATTCTTCCTCTATGATGAAGAGAGATAAAGGGTACATGTGCTAAAATACTGAAAAGTTGGTGGCAGAAGTGTTACGATTTCAGCTCATCTGGTTTTACCTTTCTCTCTTGGCTACCCTGCTTCCTAAGAATGACTCCAGAAGAACTGTGACAATGTTTTTTCAAATAATATGATGACCTCTTAACCAATCCTATGTGAAAAGACTGTCATATTTTGGTTTGATCTTTAAGAAGATCAGCGCTCAAGAGGCTGAGGCAGGCAGATTGCCATGAGTTTGAGGCCAGACTGGGCTACAGAGCGAAACCCTATCTTAAAAAAAAACCCAAATAAACCCAACACTGTTATTTCTTGGAAAGATGTGAAATTTTCACATATTCCTACCTCATAGCTTTGCATTTTTGGAGAAGAATGGTTTTCCTTAACTACCTAACAGTCGTATAAATCTGAGCAATAAATGCTGCTGCAAATAGGTTTTTACATTAGAGCTGCTGGCTGAAAGGTCAACATCACATTCTTGGTCAGCGATATTATTTTCATTTTCATGGCAATAGAAACAAACTTTTAGAAACAAATGCCACCAGTTTTCTCCAAAGACTTTGGAAACTTTCAAGATATTCTCACAGAACACAAGGCAATCACGTGTAATTATATGCATACATAGATGTGTAATAATGGAGAATAGCATAGATTTGTTGACAAATCCATGAACAAGAATTTCTTTTCAGTCTCTTGGTTTCTAATAGTTTCCTCTTGAGAGCAGCATTAGGTCTCATATCTGATTCATTAGAGGTTTTTGCCGTTGTTTTTCTTTGCTAGTGAGTTATCAAGTGCCTAAGGCTGAGAATTGCAATCTAAGGCTCATGGCTTTCTGAGGATTTGCTAGTTGAGCCTCAGGAACTGAAAGAACTTTCTGATTTTGCACAGAAATGTCCAGCTCTCTTCCTATAGCTCTTCTCTTGAGTTCCATGATAGCCTTCTGCTCTGGAAGTATGGGTCTAGATTGTGGAGTTGGGGAGGACTGGTAGGGAGAAATTCAACGTTGGCTACAGGTTCCAGCCAGCTTTCCGATTCTGCACATCCAGCAATGAAGCCGGTAGAAATGTGAATCTGAATCCTTCACTTGCTTCCTATGTGTGCGCGTTAAATGATTCAGCCCTTTTAAGGGTGAGGAACGTGACTACCAGCTCCGAGCTCCAATTTCTAGTACAATACCTGGCACGTGACGGGTGCTCATCAGTCTGAATAAATGAATGGATGAACCATGATTACCTATGAAAGAGGGCTTTGAAGAAGTGGAACAGGCAGAAAAATTAGGGACAGCGGGAATGAAGGTGAGGAAAAGTGTTCCAACAGAACATGTAAGGTATAAGGACAGATCTAGGTGGGAGCATGGTGGGTCATGGGCCAGCACAGGGCCTGGAGATAAGACAGGCATAGAGGCCTGAAGACTTGCAGTTGGGAGAGGCACCAAGAGGTGGTATCAGTGCTGGGTTGAGATGGTAGGCTTCCTAGCTGGGTGGAGGAGGCACATGGTGACTGGTAATAGAAAACAGAGGAACAAAAGTAATAGCTGTGCCAGTGAAGGGGCTTAGTAGGCACAGAGCTCCTTGGGGTTGGCAGTGGCTAAGCAACGGGCTCCTGGAGGTAATGGGATGGCCTGTGAGATAGGTTTTGATGAACAGATTTCCAAGGATGAGAGCTGTGATAGTCAAACTCTTAAGTGCCCTTACAGCTTTGGGAATCTCCATTTGACAAAGCAAACATGGAAGGAGGCCACGTCCTTCTAAGTGGATAGTAGTCCAGAACTGAGACTTCTCCAACTTGCCAAGCTCAAGTTGGCAGGCCCCTTTGCAGAGTGGCTGGGAGCTTGCCCTTCACCTACCGTCTTGGTGGTCTGGGCCATCTGAGGGGCTGGGAGTGTTCAGCTTGCAGTGTATGTGGCCTGAGATGACATTCCAGATAATAATCTCTCCATCATAACTGGAGGTAGCCAGGAGAAAGGGTGGGCATTGAGCCACACAGAGGATATCCTCCCTGTGTCCGTGGTTCTAAGAAGAAAAGAATGTAGCTAAGAAACCAAATCCCAAATCACCCACAGCTAACTTTCTTTCCCCAGTCCCTAAGAAAGAGGCACAGAAGGCTCCTTTTTCTGTGGTTGCCTACACCAAGGGCACCTTCCTACTGCTGTATATTGGTCTGTCTCCAAGTCATCCAGAGAGACTTTATCACCTCCTAGAGCCTTACCTTTCCCATGAAAGTGCTATTTATGGCTGCTTCCTTACCTCACCACACCCCTGTTAAGCAGATTACTGATAAGATATCCTCAATGGTGCTGAAATGTTGGTGGAAATGGGACAATGAAACCCAACCGCTGGCCTGCCTGGTTTTTCTCCTAACAGCCTGAGGTTCACATTCTGAGCTGGTAGGGCTATGGTTCAGTCTCTATGGGCTCTCATCTCCGCCTCACTGTGGTTAAATGTAGTGTCGGGAAGTAAAGTAATTTGTTCTTCTCAAAAGAGAAGTTTTGGTTATATACCCTTCAGAAAGACAAGAACACAAAATAGATTGAAAACCAGAGCTACAGAGTTTGGAGTCTCTGCCCACCAGTACTTCATCTCTCTCATGGCAGGGCAGTTATTAATACGACATGAAGGGAGTTGCTGGTGTCTTTTGGCCATATGATATTAACTTTTTTTTACCCTGCCCTCATGTACTTGCCCCAGAGTGTCTCTTAAGCACCTGTTCATGATCACTGAAGATGCCTCTCTTTCTTGAACGCACCTAAGGAGGTGGCATTGTGAGATCACTGGAAAAGCAGTCAATGGACCTCTCTTTCTTATGATTCTGTGCAAACAGGTCTCCATTCCCACCCCGCCTCTCCACAGATTAGGAACATTAGGTCTGGGCTCATTCTTATATGGCCCCTTGCCTATAGGAGAAAGTATACATGTCTGTTATGAACTGGCTGAATATTTGTGTCCCCTATCCCCAATTCACATTTTGAAGCCCTAAATACCCAAATGATGGTTTTGGACATGGGGCCTTTGGAGGACCCTAGATTTAAATGAGGTCATAATAATGAGTTTCCTTGATGGATTAGTATTTATATAAGACGCACAGCTCACCCTCACTCTGACATGCAAGATCACAGCCAGAAAGTGGTATCTATAGCCAGGAAAAGAGCTCTCCACAGAACTCAGCAATGCTGGCTGGGTCTCCAAGCCTCCAGCACTGTGATAAATTTCTGTTGATTAAGCCCCCTGGCTTGTGGCATCATGGTAGGTCAGTTTAGGCAGACCAATATAATACTTTAGCATTTCTTTCAAGCTCTAATTTTTCAGCCTCACTTCCTTTCTGTATCCAACTCATTGGCCCCTCAAACTCTCTAAGTCCTTCCCAAGGACCCTCTTCTTTGTGCCCAGGCTTTGCTCGTGCTGCCTCTTCCCCCCTTGCCAGGCTTGCTTTTCCTTATCTTGCCCTTCTGAAAAAAAATCCTTGTAGGTGTTTTTTTTTTTTTTAAATATCCTATGTGACATTACTGCAGACGTTACCACTTCTGTTGTCCTCCAAAAAATCCCAGGGTATTGTATTATTTCAGTTGTTCAACTCCTTACCAGTCTATGAAGTTTTGGAGGTTCAGGAATCACAGTCATTTTGTGATTTTTGAGATTGCATTTTCTCTGCCTGTTCACTAGAAATGGCACTATGCAAATGCTCAATAAGCACACATGAATGAATGGAAGATTGAGTGATTAGCCACTTCACAAGCTCACACACGGTATCTGCTCTTGCAGGCACCATGGCTTTCCTGGATACTTCGTGTATAACCTCAGGCTTTCACACAACGCACACTAAGCTGCAAGTTCCTGAGGGTAGACGGTGTCTTGCTTCACTCATCTTTGCACCTTCAGTAAGCAACACACATTTGCTCCATCACTGACAGTTGGCAAATGGTGGTCGAATTAAAAGACATTTATTATAAAATCACTTTCTGGGCTAGATCCTAGGAAGGCCTCAGCAAATACACAGACAAGATCTATCTTTTTGTATTCTAGTGGCTTGTACTTTTTAATTGGAAGGAGATATAGGTAGATGGGACAGTGGAAGACAACTGGGAACAGTGACTTTATCTTCTTGACCTGTCTTATTGGTTTGGCTTCTAGAGAATTTTAAGGAAGGTCATTTAGTCCTAGGAAGTTGTAGAAAGTTGGAGGTTTTCTGAATCTTCATAAGAAGCATAGCAGCCCCCTGGTTACAGGCCTCTAACAAGCCACAACACACCAGGAACATCATCTCCTAGGCTTTCTGGCTGCTTGAGTAGAGCACAGTGAATACAGGCAGTTTGGCCTACCAAGTAGAAGGAAGGGACTGTTTCTTTGAGGACGATCACACCCACTCTGTCCTGAACTGCCCTTTTGCACTTCAGGACTCCCAGTCGGACTCAGAGAAAGCTGCATGGACGCTGCCCGCTGGCCTCACGCCCCACCGTGAGCATGAGGTCATCACCCTCCCCACAGAAGGGTTGCCTGGTCCTCAGTGTGCCTGGTTCTATCTGAACCCCAATCGCAAATCCTGCCGTAGCAGAGGCTCCTGAGACACAATGATCACCCACAACAGGCCCAAGAGATGCAGGGTGATCTCCTGGATGAAAGAGACCCTTGTAGTGTGCCACTGTGTGGATCTAGAGCAGACCAGGGCTTACCAGGTCATCCTGCCAGTATGGTTGTGGCTTCCAGAAGTGATGAAAGTCACGTGGTACGTCCTGTATCCAACACCGAAGAGGACATGTTGTACAAGTAATAAAATGAACTGCCAACACACGACTTCAGAGAGAAGGTGTTGGCACGTTTCATAACCCTACCCCTCACCCCACCAGTGATGCAGATTTTTGAAATGTCAAAGCAAATTCCCTCAGTGCCAGTGGGAATAAAAATCAACCCACTCCTGACGTTTGGGTGATTGCATTTCAGCAAATCATATGTCAGCTGACAAGCTCTCCTCAGATGGGCAGCATAGCTTTGCCTTTATAATAAGACCCGTAGCTGTGGCTTGCACTAATACCAAAGCCGTCGGCCGGGGAACCTGTCATAGCAAAGGACAAATTCAATGGCAAAACTTCCCAGGTAGTCATCTTTCAAATCATTCTGAGGATCTGAAATGCGAGGCTTGGGCTGTGAAATGTCGTGCACTTTCGAATGAATAAAGACCTTACAATGTTTAAAGAGGTTCAGAAATCCCTGACCAAGCCGCATAGCAAGCCGGGGAAATAAAGCGCCACGGGTAGACTTAAAACTCAGTTTCAGTCAGCACTTTCAATAATCCCCGGTACTCATCTCTGAGCCATTAAAAAAAAAAAATTCTCTCTGTTGAGCCGCTTAAACTCAGCGTCTCACTTTCCATTTCTGTTTACGACAGAAGGGAGCATAGACAGGGCGGGGAAAGCGGGCAGCCGTGAAGGCCCCGCCCCCGGCGTGCGCATGCGCCGTGCCGCCGGGCGTCCCCGCGCCGAGGTCGGCGGGAGGGCGGCCTGGGCGCTGCGCGGCGTGGGGGATCGGGGGCAGGGGGCGGGGGTCGGCTCGTGCGCTAGTGAGCTGGCAGCGGAGTGGGGTTTGCACGGACGTCCTCCGTGTCCCGACGGCGTTTCTACCCAGCACTTCTACCCTTGCAAGGAAGTGGGGGGCGGCGGGGGCGCGGGGGAGAGGCCGGAAAGGGGGAACCTGGGAAACAAGGCAAATACACATATTTTTAAGGGAATAAGAAAGAAAGAATAAAGGAAAAGGAATAAAAGGATGGAACATCTCAGAAACTCCAAAATGTATCTTTCAAAGGGAAAGAAGAGAGAAAGGAGGGGGTGGGGAGAAGGAGGAAGGAAAAAAGGAAAGAGATCATTTTGAGGGAGGGTTCTGAAATACACCATTTTGAGGGTTTCACTTACAAAATATATGTTTATTCTTCTGTCCCATCCAACAGCTATGATACACCTAGGGCAGCAACAGAAGCTTACATTTCAGTACTTGAACTGTTTTAATTTTTTATGTGGCATTAATATTGTGGTTTAATCTGTAGGGTAAATGAAGAAAGCGAGAACCAGCTCCTTGTTTCTTATGAAGAATGAGAGCAAATGTGATTTGATGAATTAGGGCCAGCGTTTTAATCGGTGCTTAAAGGATCAGGAGGCGCAACCGCAACACCCCACCACTTCTGGGTGCTGTAGATACTCCTCTGTGTGGCTGCCTGACAGGGATTACCGGACCTCAAAGGAAGGGCGAGGACAGAACTGACCAAGAATTGCTTCACCCTTTTAGTATGTAGGAGGGAATTTGCTGAACTTTGTGCTGTGATTTACGGTAGCGGAATGTAGTTACTCCAGTCTCTGATTTATTCCTTAATAAGCACCTGGTAGGGGAGCTACAGTGCTTTCTGTCTCCGTTTCTAAACAGAAGTCAAGTGTATGAGAATTGCTCCAATATTCTAGAATCCTGGTTGCCTAAATTATCACCCAGAAACAACCAGATTCCTCGGGAATGCTCTGACACACTTTTATTTTTTCCTTTCTGGAAAATTCCCTACACTGTTGTGGTATCTTCCCTTGGGACAAACTTTGTGCCAAAAAAGATACTCTATTAAATAAAATCTCTCTTCTATCCAAGCTGAATATAACTTACTTATTTTGGTTCACTTCCATGTAGGTACAGTCACAGACTTCACTTTGTTTTTCATCTAGAGAGACAATAAAATGAAGATAGATTTTTTTCTTTCTAATTTTTTAATCAGTTTATGTAGGCTGACCTAATGTAAGTGATAGTGGAGGAAATTTCATTAATTTCTCCTTTTCAGACCACAGTTAACTGTGTGTCACGTCATGAAAGCTCTGTTGATTTAATGCCCTCCTCTCCCCCCATTGTCCTACAATGCTGATTTTGCCCTTGCTCAGCTCCTACAATTCTGCTTCTACTGATGTGACCCTTAGTGGCACACAACACTTGCTGAATGGACAAATGAATACAGAGGGCAGAGGTGGAGCTAGGAATCCCAGGCTTGTGGCTTCTGCTTCACACCTTTGATCTTTTTTTGAGACTGGGCCATGACCAGCCCAGGCTGGTCCTGAACTCGCTATGGAGCCCAGGCTGGCCTTGAACTCAAGGCAATCCTCCTGCCTCAGCCTCCTGAGTTCTGGGATTACAAGCGTGCACCACCATGCCCAGCTTATGTGGTGCAGGGGAATTGAACTCTGGTACTTAGCACTTGACTTAGTGCTTGCTAGGCAAGTGCTTTAACTGCTGAGCCGTTCCTCCAGCCCCGCTTTGATCATTTATGTCTCTTTTACTTTGGCTTCTTTTATTCCCCTTTGATAGTTGAAGAATGTTTCCATCTCATGTGCTCTGCAGAGGTTGTAGAGGCCAGAATCAGGAAATATTACCAAGATAAGACATAGCAAATGAACGAGCGGGGCGTGCAGCCTTGGGGAGGGACAGTGACTACGACAAGAGACTCTTTTGTAGTTTGTTAACCTGGATTTTGACTTATGTGATTGCATACCTGTGGAATGCAAGTTCAGGCTTGCAGTAATACAGAAGGGTAGAGAAAAAGAATGTGAAGTATTTATACAAATCATAGGTTATCTCTCACTTGATTTCTTTTATGTTTACTGCAAATGCCTAAATTTGCATCAATATTTCATAAGGACGGCTCAATAGGAATATCAGAGCATCACTTGCCTTTCTTCAAGGTGTGCAGACAATGTCCATTGTTGTAGTTCCATATTTTCAGACAGCCATCTCGGCCTCCAGTGACTAGCCTGGGAAGTACAGCATTCTTTTAGGATAACCTGGCAGGCATGGCCCTGCTAGGTGGTTGGTGGCACGGGAAAAGCCACATACCTTCTTCCACTGGAATCGAAGGTCAGACAAGTGATCCCAGCACTGCCATGAACTCCAGTAAATTCAGACAACTGTCTTCCTGTTTCAAAGTCCCATACTCTCACCATCTGTTTGTATAAAAAGTTTGAAAAGAAGTGACCAGAAGATACTGGCAATCAAATTGAGGAATATTGGCATTTAGAAGTTTAGCTTCATAACTATCATAAGTAAAGTTTACCTTGGAAGTATATGTACTGAAAGTACAAGCTAGCTAACCTGAACGAATTCATTTACTAAGATTTCCATACGAAAATATCACAGTCGAATGGGTTCAAAACAGAAATGTACTGCTTCACAGCTAGAGACTACAGATTCAAGATCAAGGTATTAGTAGAGTTGGCTTTTTTTTTTTTCTTCTGAAGTCTCACTCCTTAGCTTGCAGATGGACATCTCCTTGCTGTGTTCTGATGTGTTCCTTCTTCCATGCGTGCACTTAACCTATCTGATCTCTTCCTGTGTCCTAAACTCTTATGAGGACACCAGTGAGACTGGATTAGGGACTAAGCTAATGGCTTAATTTTAACTTAATTACCTCTTTAAAGGTTCTATTTCCAAAAGAGAACTCATGCACACTAGTGGTAGGATTGTAAGTTATATTTACTATGAAAAACTGTATAGAGGTCTCTTAGATTAAAAACACAACTATTATGTGACCCAGCATATACTCAAAGGAAATTAAGTCAGAATGTCAAGGAGCATTTGCATTTCCATGTTGTCTTAGTTACTTATTCATTGGTGAGACAAAATACCCTACATCTACAACTTAAGGGAGGAAAGACTTATTTAGCTCAGTTTCAGAAGGTTTCACATAGTCTGTCCTGATTAGCCCGCAACAGTGGAATACAAGGCAGAGG
This sequence comes from Ctenodactylus gundi, assembly GCA_004027205.1. Taxonomy (NCBI): domain Eukaryota; kingdom Metazoa; phylum Chordata; class Mammalia; order Rodentia; family Ctenodactylidae; genus Ctenodactylus; species Ctenodactylus gundi. Next base: position 51,177 of record PVKB01004919.1, on the reverse strand, counting down.
CTGGAGAGCTGCTCACCCCATTGAAGAAAGAAACCAAGTAATGAGCTTTCTTTTCTTCTTTTAATTGCTTCAAGCTGCCAGTTGCCCACCCACCCCACCAAGGCTGGGCGCCCCTCCCTCACCTCCTGGCCCGTAAGTCAACAACACACACCTGAAAGCTGTTCCCTAGACATTTCCCAGCTGCAACAAGTTGACACTGTTTTTCCAGGTCAAGCCTCAAGCACCTGTCCTTTCCAGCCAGCCCTGCCTCCCAGTAGCACACAGTTCCAAATGCATGAGGCTTTTGGGAGAAGCTCAAGATCCGAACCATAATATATACTCATAGCAGTGCTATTAATAGTTTTCAAGATGTAGAATCAACCCATGTGTCCACTGACTGATGAATGAGTAAATAAAAAAAATGTGATAAACGTACACAGCAGAGTCCAGTGGCACAGACCTATCATCCTAGCACTTTGGGTGACTGAGAAATAAGGATTGCGAATACAAGCCCAGCCTGGGCAGCTTAGTAACTTAACAAGACCCTGTCTCAATTCAAAAATTAAAATTGGTTAGTCCTCAATCTCCAGTACAACACAAAAAAGGAAATGCATACTATCACACACACGAATACTATTTAGACCTAAAAAAGAATGAAATTGCCATTCACAACGTTCACAACATTATGGATGGAGCTGTAGATCATTAAGTGATGTAAGCCAGAAAAGACAAATGCTGCCTGACCTCAGTTACATGCGGAATATAAAAAAGTTGATGACATGGAGTTGAGAATAGAATGTTGCTTACTAGGACCTCGGAAGAGTTAGGAAGAGGGAGGGATAGAGAGAGGTTGATCTGTGGGAACCAAGCCACAGGCAGAGAAAAGCAGGAAGTTCAGGTGTGCTTCTTGCACAATAGGATGACTGTAGATAACAGTAAGGTGACTGTAATGTATTATGTATTTCAAAAACCTAGGGTTTTGAATGATTTTTACAGAAAAAAATGATAAATATTTAAGAAGATAGATGTGTGCGATCAGATTTAAATGTTTACATGTATTAAACCATCGTGTACTATTCTCATACATATGTATAAGTTTTGCATTTTTATGCATAAATTAAAAAAATAAAAAATAAAGGTCCTACCTCCAAATATTGCCACATTCTGAAGTACTGGATGTCAGGACCTCAACATAAAAGTTGCAAATCAGCCACAATGAGCAAACCAGAAGATTTAGAAAGCAAAAGGTATAACTCTGATCATCTAGGTGTGAGGTTGTAGATGTGGATTGAATTTTAAGCAGCAACACTTATTCATAATCAAGGGGAAAATGGTCTATTTGAGAGGTGGATAATACCTTCTGAATTCTCAGCTTAAGATGTCACTCAGTCCAACAAGTTCCAGTCATATAGTCACTTTCAGCCTCATCCCTTGAGCAACCAGTGAATGAGAATCTTTGACAGAATTGAGTGGTATCATTCACTTCTGGATGAGGTAAGTGCCCACCCCAGGAAGGGCTTCCTTTGAAATAGGCTACCCGGAGCCTACACCCAAATTCTCTGACTAGGAAAAGACAGTAAGGGTGTGGCTAAAAGAAATCACAAGAGAGAAACTTCTTTTGTTAGGATTACTATGATTCTTCTAATCTGTCACTTTGTAGAAGAGGAAGCTCCACGCACTTGAGAGAAAATTGTAGGTCTCCAAACCAGAAGCTAGAAGATGACCTATCACTGCTATGCATTCAAGTCTCTGAGACCAGATTTTCAGGAGCACAATTTTCTTCCTTCCCTCTACAAGATTCAGGTTCCTAGCAACCTCTGGAACTCAGGTGCCTTCTCATATTCTCCATAATATTGTAATAGACCCTTACAATGATTGGGATACACTCTAATGGTGCCAGTTATTTGCATATGACACTGAATTCCACAGACTGCCGGGAAATGTAATATGGTGTAGGACCAGATTTGAACTGAGAATCTATCAGCTGGTGGTAAGGCCATGGCTCGGAGGAGTGATCCAGAGAGAGTGTAGGCCAGGACTCACTCTCAAGGGAGGTATCCTCCCCTGCCACCTGCCTTTTGAGACTCAGATTTCTCCTTATATGACTAAACAAACACTTTTGAGAGAAAAAAGGGTCAAATAAAGACATTTGAAAGTCAACAGATTGAAGCAGGCAATGAAAATGTCTTTCTAAATAACTTCAGGATGGGCTGGAGGAATGTCATAGTGCTTAAAGCACATACCTTGCAAGTTAAGGCCCTGAGTTCTATTCCCCAGCACCACATGAAGCTGGGTATGGTGGCACACACCTGTAAACACAGCACTTGGGAGGTTGAAGCAGGAGAATTACCATGAGTCGAAGGCCAGTCTGGGCTCCATAGTGAGTTCAGGACTAGCCTGAGGTGCAGAGCAAGAATCTGTCTCAAAAAATAGTAGTAACTTCAGGATAATATTTATAGAATAAAGAAAAGCCTGAAGGTGCTTCTTTTAGTTTTTTCAGGTATACCTTATTTGTTCTTTATAGGGATAATTTCATTCCATAGCAGGGCTCCTTAAGGACTTTGTAGGCTGAGTTGCTCTTAGTTTTGGAGCTGTTATCCAATCAAATGTGAACATGAAACTAGTATCCCAAGTTTAAAAAAAATTTAAAATTTTATTTAAAAATTAGTTTGATGTAAATTTAAAGCTGTTTACTAGTATTTGTAATTTCAAGTTCTGTAAAATGTACCTTTATAAAAGTAAATTTTCATATTTTGTATAACCACATACATATGATACATTGTAAATAATTTGTAAATTATTGTAAATAAATTTAATTGAATATTTGTTTTATTTTATTCTGCAGTTTTCAAGCATTTTCAGAGACACCAAAAGTCGGTGTTTCTTAGTGCTTCTATATGACCAAGTAGACAAAATGTGGCATTGGGATGTTCATAAATTATGGCGTTTTGAAGATAATGGAGCATAATTTCTCCTCCAGAGTCGTGTGCAACTGGTTTGACTACTTGGGTCATGATTGTAACATAATGACATTATGAAGAAGTCACACAGCAACGTGTCTACAAAGTGGGCACAAACTGAAATCAGTGATTTCATTCACTTAGTGTCACAGGGTTTTATTATAGGTTAAATGTGAAGGATTCCCCCAAAGACTCATGCGCAAGGGCTTGGTCTCCAATGCTGAACTGTTCAGAGGTGGTGCTAGAGAGGTGGCTGGATCACGAGGGCACCCATCTCATTCACGGACCCGTCTGTTGTTGAGTTCGCTGCTGAATTGGGGATTGGCAACAGGCCCAACCCCGTGAGGGGGGCGTGGCTTCCAGAGGCACATCTTTCCTTGTGTCTTTCTTTGGTTCTTGTCTCTCACCGTGCTACCCAATGGCTGTGAAGTGGGTAGCCTTTTTTCACTCACCATTCCCGCCTGCCATGAGGTTTATTCCTGGAAGCCAGCTGACCATGGACTGAAGCCTCTGAAACCTGAACCTAAATAAACCTTTCATCCTATGTGTGTCAGGTATTTTGTTTCAGCAGTGGAAAAATGACTAATTCAAGTTTATGACCATGTGCCTCCCAGGAGAATAGATGTGAGTCCTTATATCTCAATTCAATTTGTCCCTACCACCTACTGCTAGAGGGATGTGCTTATCAAAACAAAGACATTGAAGAAGGTGGGCTGCGTTGCCATGGAATCAAAAGCCTAAGGGCTAACAGTCCATTCATTTTACCTAGATGTGGGGGCGGGGAGAGAGTAAGGACACTTCTCAGAGGAGCTGGCGGCTAGGCTGGGCCTTGATGAAGAAGTTTTGACAGATCCGGAAGGAAAGAAGAGAAAACACAGATGCTATGATGTGTGGCCCCATATCTGCTGCTCTCTTGAGGGTGAGCCTCACTCCCATGACATAATCCTACATTGTGATGTAGGACACCGACTGAGGGTGGTCAGCCGGGGGGAAAACCTTCATGGTCAGGTAAGGAAGAAAAGTTATATTAGCAGATGCGACCTGAAGGAGCTTCAGGTGAGTGTAGGAAAAGAAAAGGAGGCAGGAACGTTCCCAGGTGATAATGGAAAAAGGTTGGACAGAGTCATCTGGCAGCACTAAGAAGCTTGAAGCAAATACAGCCAGTTTCATGGGAGTTACAAGAGATTCTGGTATGTATGGAAAATAAGTTATTTCCTTCTGAACAGTAAGGTAAATAAGTTCCCCTGAATATGCAGAGTTTTGCTTTCTTTCAGATGCAATGAGTCTAAATCATCAACAACACAAAACAAAACAAAACACAAAAAAAATCTTTTTGTCCACCAGACCAAAAGTATTCTGTTTTCTTAGTGCTTAGTACAATACTGGTGATCACTGATCTCTGGAGTTGCAATGGGCAGGAACCATTATAAGGTGGGTGGAGTCTCCCTGGCAGTAAGGTGGGAATGAATGGAAAGATTATGGGTAGGCCTGCAGGGCCGTGGGTTGTGCCTAAGGCCATAACCCTGAGGCTTGGTGTGCCCGGCCCTGGAAGTAATCAGGATGGTTGCACACTACATAAGGATGCCTCAGGCAACCATCCTCTGCATACATGATGGTGGTCCTGTGAAATTATAATGGAGCTAAAAAGTTCTATTTCCTAGTGCTGTTACAGCTGTGTTAACATCCTACTGTAACACTACTCACAGGGCTCTGGTGACACTGACATACACATAACCTCTGTGCTGCGAGTCACGTGAAAGTGTAGCCCATGTAATTATATGCAGTACAGAATGCTCAATAATCACAACAAATGAATGTTAGTGGTTTATATATTTACTATACCATATTTGTATCATTACCTTATAGTTTATTCCTTTTACTTATAAAAATGTTTACTGTAAGATAGTATCACATATTACACTGACAGCTGCTTCAGTATCTTGTGTTTACCATTCTCAATTCTTGATTGCATATTTTCTCTTGTGTTTGATTTGATGTTGTGATGTTTGATTCATCATTATCCTAGGAGCAATAGGCTGGTATATATATATATATATATATATATATATATATGTGTGTGTTTCTGTATATGTGTATATATATATATATATATATATATATATATATATATATATTCTTGCACAATATGTACCATATAATTTGCATAATATCTATATCTACATATAGATCATATAGATCATGCAGGCCTGAGCATGTAGCAGGCTATATCACCTAAATCTGTGTCAGGACCCTTGGTTATATTCACACAATGAAAACAAAACATAGTCAGCAACTCATTTCTCAGAATTTATCTCATCATTAAGTAGCACATGACTGTATTAGGAGATTTCAGAACATTAAAACTGTGAGTGTAGTTGCAGCATGTCTTCCCCTTGGTACAGGGGAAGTAGATGAATCACAGGATGTGTGCATTTCCCTTATTCAGCAAGCACTGACTTTATCCTCCACCCACTATGTCAATCAGTAAGGATGTTGTTCTGGTTTAAATCTAAAATTATACCTAAAAGGCTTACCTGTTTGGAAGGGATTAGGCCAACGAGGTAATCCACTCATCAGTGTGGTTAATCTATTAATTTCATGTGTTTTTCAGACATGGGCCATGGCTAGTGGAATAAGCCACTGGGGGAGTGGCCTGGAACAGTATATATACGTGTGCCTAGCTTTTCTTTCCTCTCTCTGCCTCTTGGCCACTGCATAGTGAAGAGCTTTATCATGGTTTGGCTCTGGAATGTTCCCCAAAAGTCTCATGTATTTTAATATTATGGATTGTCTATGGAACCATGTGCTGCTGGTGGACTGGGGTCTACTCTGGAGGGGTGGTTAACAGTTAAGTTCAGATTAAAGATGTGAGTTAGGATTAATGGCATGTAAGTTAGGATTAAAGGCATGTAAATTAGGATTAACGGTGTGTGGTGGCCACACCTTCCACACCTAGGTGTAGAAGGGGCTAATCACTGGGTGGAGACTTGGAAGGATATATAAGCTGCCTTCCTAGGACTAGGACTGAGACTGGGACTAGTCTCAACTAGTCTTCCTGTTTGTGATGGCATGAGAAGTTGCCTCCACCTCTCTGCCTCTGCCATGCACTTCGAATGCTGCCAGCGCCCCTGAATGGACTGTGACCTTTTGAAACTGTGAGCTAAAATAAACCTTTCCTTTCCTAAATTTGTGGATGTTGGGTATTGAGTCACAGCAACAAAAGTAACTCAGACAAGCTTTCTTCTGTCATCCCTCCTGCTACTGCTATTTCTGGTTTGAAGCCGGCTGCTGTCATGTGGACTGAGACCTCCAAAACTGTGAGCCAAAATAAACCTCTCCTCCTTGAGTTGCTGGCTTCAAGTATTTTGTTCAGGGGATGAGAGAACAAGACAGATGTCTATAGCATGGTCTCCACAAGTCCTAGTATGAAGCGAAAGGGACATGGAAGGCCTTCTTGCCTCAAACATGAGTAAGAGTTATAATGTGTTGGGGGGGGGGGAAGAGTGATTGTTTTACCCCACATAAGAGAATCTCAGTGAAATAACACTATGAGGAAAAATTTTAGTCTCCTCTGACTTCTGTAGAAGAAAGTCCAAACAATATGGGATCATTAGTACACTTGAACCTCCTAATACTTGCTTTTAGGGATAGACTGTGCCCACAACAGGCTCCTCGGCTCTCACAGGAGCACAGAGAAGCCAGGACCATAGGGGCACATTGCCAAGGTAGCAGGAGCCAGTACTTACGGATGCTTCGGAGCAGCTGACTACATGCCTGAAGGCTGGGTTGTACCTGCAGCACACCACAGGCTCCTGGTGGGAAAGCTCCAGGTGCGGCTCTGGGGCAGGTCTTGCTCATGGAAAATAGAGACAATGATAAACTGAGCTGAATGCATGACGTGGGTACCCAGAAGGGGACACTTGTTGCTCCATTACAGAATGGCTAAGAAGATGAGGCTTAGGCCCTGGGATCCGGGGACATTTGCTTACCACAAAATTCCTCATGTTCTTCCCTGTAAAATAGGGCTAATACTATCTCACTGAAGGGTTGTTTTGAGGATTAAATGAGAAACTGTATAATGGCACCGGTACAAGCACCTCATGCGCACTGGTGAGCAGTATGCCGCAGCGACGAGTGAGAGAACGGAGAACCCACACCTCTGCTGTGGGGCAGGGAACGTGACTGTGGGCTGCAGAATGGATTTCCTCCAGCCATTCGGATCTTCCCACTAACACAAGGGAGTAGCTCACCCTGAATCCTGCGCCAGAAAAGCAGCGGTACTTCCTGCTCCCGGCAGGTCAATATCAGCCACACCCCGGAAGCCCTGTGACATGACCCCCACGGTGCCCACGTGTGAAGGGCACATCTGAGCAATCAAAACCTCATCTGTGAGCCACCCTGGAAGCCGTGGGATTGAGCAAGTCAGCCTCTTTGGGCTCATTTCCTCAACTCCAAAATGGAAACCCCTCATTGAAGTTTTGCACGGAGTGTGCTGGGGAACTTAGGGGCATCTGAAGGAGCTTGGCATGCAGAAAGCGGGGTCTGTGCAAGCTGTTCTGCTTCTCTCCCTGCTGTTCCTCTGCGCGTAGTCCAAGACTTACTGCTGGAGAGAGGTGAGCCTGCAGTGGACCGGAGGCCGCGCTGCCCAGAGGCCTCTGGGAGCACCCAGGTACAAGGACCTTAAAACTTCCCCACGCGTGATCTCTGGGCTCTGGGAGGAGAGGACGGAGCGTGGTGCGGGCAGAGGAGAAATGAGGGCCTGGGGAGCGCAGAGCCGAAGACAAAGGGCTGGGCACCGTCTTCAATCTCATTTACCTTCCCCAACCCCGAGAGGAAAGAGCTGAGCTCCTCACTTCACCAATGAGAGTTAAATAACTCAATCTAGGTCACGCAGCACTTGAGCGACAGCAGAGACAAGAGTGGGCCGGGATGGGGGACATTTTCTGGCACCTAAGTGTTGACGCTAGAGATTGAAGCTGTGTTTGCTGAGAAGTGGAGTTTCAGTCACTTCATTCCAAAAAACATCAATCAAGCAGGCTGTTTGTTTTACACAATGCTATCATGTAGAACAAACAGCAGTTTGATTGACTGAAGCTTCGGCTTCCAGCGGGTTGTTTTGGCGTTTTGAGTGCGTAGCCTGAGATTGCTTTTGAGCCGGCAATAGCAAGCACGTAGTGATGTTCTGCTCTGGCTCTTCTGTCCTGCAGAAGCCAGCTTCATGCCCTCAGCGAATAAGAAGGATGGTTGGTGGCCACAAGCCAGAGCTGCCTGTGTGGCCTTCTCTGTGGAGTCCTGATGTGTGAAATGTGATCACTTTTCTGTAAGGTTTATTCCTGACATGATTTGATTGTTGAATATAATAAATGTATTTGTGAATCATGGTATGTTTGCATTCACACAACAAGCGAATACATTTTTGAGGCCGTATGTCATGAACTTTGGCTCAGGAAACCTAGTCCCTGTTGCGATAGGTAGGGTTTCAAATACTCAGGCTGTGATATTCAGCTTGTAAACGTTTTCCCGCATTCTCGTCTTGAATTGTGTATGTTGATTTTGGATTTATAGTGTTGCTGAACGCTGAAGAAAAAGCTGCCGACAGGGAAGGAGGAGTGTGTTTATGTCTGTGCAGACAGGAAGGGTATTGGGGTAAGGTGTGGACACTCATAAGCCAGCAAAAATGATGGCTGTGCTTTGTGAATATAGTCTCTTGATTCTCAAAGCATAGGCAGGAGCTCTGCCACCCCTCCCAGCTGGGCAGGGAGAGTTTTCTCCCTGAAAAGCACAAGAGAAGGGACGAGACCTATCTCACGGCCGCTGGGCGCCTTAGACCTCCTGAGGGAAGGCTTCTCTGCAGTCTCTGGGGAAGTGAGACCAGGCGTGTGCCTCCTATTGTGCCGCACGGTGAAGAAGTGGTGTGGCAACAACAGCGCACCCGCAGCGGAGGTGTCCAGGGCTCCCGGGTCTGAGGCAGGAAGCCTCCTGGACCCTAAGGCCCTGGGAAGGAGACGCCCACTCAAGGGCCCCCGTTCGGACCCACGCGCCTCGTCACCTGGGCAAGTGCCATCTCTGTGCAGCTGCCCTGCTTTGAGACAAGGGGCCCGTCAAGGCAGTGGCACTGGTGGGAGACCGGGCCCCAGGGCGCTCTGCTTGGCTTTCGCTCATCCAGTGGCTGCCTCTGAATTGGGTAAGCAGCCCCCACAGAGTACATTTCTGAACAATTGACTCCGAGGGCAGGGTTGGTGAGTAGGCTGAGCCTAAGAGGTTGATGACAGATTCCTGGGTAACATAGGGTAGTGAAACAAGTGGAGAAAACGCTCCCAAATGCACGTGACAAGTCAGAGATACCGGGCTTGTGGTTTGGGAATCCAGCGATTTCACCTGCCCAGCGTGAAGTAGAACGTTGGCAACAGCTCCTCTGGTCTCTACAGGGCCCTCTAGAGAGCTGAGCACGCACACCCAAGAGGACAGACTGCCCCCGTACCTCAGTCTCAGGTGCAGGAGAGCCATGGTGCCAGCAGCCATGCACAGGGCTTGGAGTCTGGGAAGGTAGAGACAGGCTGTGAGCTCTCCCTTAATGCCACTGGCTTTGGAAGAGGCCGTGAACAAGCAGGTGTGGGTCTCCAGGTCCCAGATCTGAGGAGGAAAGGGCACAAGTAATAGATGCCTAATAGCTCACTAGGCTGGACTTTCCAAGCTACTGTCCTTTGATTCTCAAAGCGTAGGTGGGGTGCTGGTTTGATTTGACCATGTTTAACACTCCAGCATATCCACATACCAAAAGGAAATGTATTAGAAGGGGTGCCTTCTCCTTACTGTGTAAAGGAGGCAGATAGTCAGGTGTGATTTCCTATCTCATATGGAAGCTTCCACAGAGAGGGGGTAACTATAGCTATACCTCTCTGGGATGGTGATTTAACCCCCTCATAAGGAAATGACCGATTACATCTGTTTCCAGGGACCCAGTTTTTACAGCAGAGATGACATAAAGTACCCGATTTTGGGGAACAAAACTACCTTTGTTCCCATTTGTTAATGCAGGCCTTAAAAAGTAGTCATTGGACAGATACTTGGAGGACACAGGAAGCAAACTTCAGTGTGGTTGTCGGCTCTGGACGTGAAAGTCCAGAGTCTACCTGCCTGTGTTTAGAATCCCGATGCTTAGTGGCTGCATGGCCCTGGGCAAGTATTTATGCTTTTTCCCTCAGCTTCCTTATCTGTAAAATGTGGAGAGTAATAGTAGTTTCTACCTTATAACGAGGTTTGAGGAAACTTAAAAATTAATGTTAAAAAAGGGCTTAAATAGTGATTAGGCCATTGTAATGATTTAACACGACTAGAATGATAGTGTAATTGTCAATAATTTGTCATGTCTGCCATGTAAATCTTGTCATGGCTCTTGTGACCTGGTGAGGGCTGCAAGGAAGGAGCAGGAGCAGATGGCCAGGCACAAAACTGGGAAGATCACAGCGGCCGTGGAGGCTGTGTACTTAGTGAGCTGATGTGCACCGTGTACCAGGTTCACTGCCGTACACACATTATTTCATTTACTATTTGTTATGGGTTGAATCCTGTCCCTCTCATTCATACATTGGAGAGCCTAGGGGATAGATGATAGGTTAATACAGGGAAGTGATGTTGGAGAAACTAATAAAAAAAATTGAAAGAAGGCTCCCCAAATATATGTTGGGGAGTATCTCAGAACAGGGCTTTCATTAGAAACAGGGTCACTGTAGATTTAATTAGTTAAGATGAGATCATATTAGAGTAAGCTGGCCCCAATCTAAGGAGACTGGTATTCTTGTAAAAAGAGGAAATTTGGAGATACACACACATTGAGGATGAGAGTCACATGACGATGATGAAGGCAGAGGTCAGAGTGAGCATCTACAAACCAAAGAATGCCACAAATTGTCAGAAAACCATGAGGAGTGAGGCGAGAGTCCTAGAATAGACACCCTCACACAGCCCTCAGAAGAAACCAACCTTGCTGATCCCTTGATCTCAGTCTCTAGAACTGTAAGCCATTAAATTTCCATCATTAAGCCTCTGTAGTATGTTGTGTCAGCTTATTAGTCAGCTTTCAATCAATATAAGAGATATTAGTAGAAATCAACATATATAAAGAAAATATTTATTTTGGCTCTAAGTTTTGGAGGGCTCAGTTCATGATTCCTTGGCCCTGTGGTAGGGCATTACATCATGGCAGGAGGGTGGTGCAGAACGAAAGAGTGGGGAGGGAGCCATTGTCCCACAATGGCCTGTGAGAGCAGACTCCTAATGACCTAAAGACCTCCCACTGCTCCACATCTTAAGGGTTCCACCACCTTCCAATAGAACCATGCTGGTAACTAAGCCTCCAACGTGTGGACCACTGGAGAACATGGAAAATCCCAACTATAGTGCGGTCCTGGAAAACTGATAATAAGCCAACTTTGGGAAGCAGGCATTATTCATTGACTCCCAGAGAGGTTAAGTAACTTGCCCAAGTTAATAGAGCTAGTAAGTACCTAAACTAAGAGTCAACGTCAGACCCGCCTCTCTGCGGGGCAGCACAGGAAAAATCTAAGAATTAAAGTGGGTGGGATGTGCTCTATAGTCTGTAGGGCTTTTTACCCTCGTGGAATCTCCAGGAAGCAAATTAGCTCTGATGAAATCGGAAACCTTTGCCTGGAGCCAGACTTTAATTTGCTTTATTTATACTCTGTGTTTATTTCCCATTAGCTCTTCTGAGCAGTTAGCAAACTGATTATGAAAGTTCCAGGCTGTCTTCTTATTTGTGCTCTTAGGCATGACATTGAAGCAAGGAGCTGTGCCTTTTGAGATGTCAGCATGGGGGCAGCAGCAGTGACTGACGTGTATATATATGTGGAAAGGAAAAGCACCCAAGGGCTGCTTGTTCGGGGCATTCCCTTCCTTTTCTGTAATACTGATTTTTTGGAAGATGCTCATTTTCCTAAAAAGAAAGATAATGCTTACAGATGTGATCAGTCGCTTACACCTCCATGGGAACCCATTTATGTGCTGATTTCTTCTCACGGTGTTATGGTTTGGGTATATTACATTTCCCACAGGGCTCATTGAGGCTTGGTTGCCAATCGATGGGTGTTTTGGGAAGTGATTGGATCATGAGGGCTCAGAGTTTAAATAGACTAATTCATTGATGATAGTGTAATTGATGGCAGTACTGGGAGGTGATGGGAACAGGAGGTGGGTCTTAGTTGAAGGTAATGAGTCAAGGAGGCATGACTTCAGGGGCTATTTGTTGTTCATAGCTCCTCCTGCTCTGGCTGTCTTACTCTTGGCATCCTACTGTCTTGAGGTGGACAGCTTTCCTCTGACATTGACTTCTGCCATGACGTTTCTGCTTCATTAAGGACTAGAAACAATAAAGTCAGCTAACCACAGAAATGTTTTCAGAAATCTCTGGAATGTAAGCCAAAATAAATATTTCCTCCTTTAAGTCTCCAGCCCCCAAGGTAGTTTGTCAAGTAATGAAAAGTCAACATATTCTACCTGACATATGGTGCTATGATATGACTGTGTCCCCAAAGGTTTATGCTGCAAACTTATTGCCTAAATTCTTATGTTAGTGATATTTGGAGTTATGGCCTTTGGGAAGTAATGAGGTCACAAAAGTTGGACCCCCATGATAACATTAGTGGCTTTGTACAAAGAGGAAGTGACCCAAGCTAGCACACTTGCTCTGCCTTGCTGTGTGATACACTCTGCGATGCTGTGATGCGGTAAGAAAGCACTTACCACACGCTAATATCACTCACCTGGATATTCCACTGCAGAATCATGAGCTAGATAAACCATTCATAAATCACATGTCTCAGGTATTTTTTAACAACAGGGAACAGACCATTACATAAGTTACTGAACAAAGCGGGTATTGACGAGGATCAGGCACACTCAGCCTGTCCCTGATCAGGGAAAGCGATCCCAGGTGGGATGTTGTGCAGGGATACTTGCCAAGGGCCAAGAATGGAAATAAAGTAAGGAGACAGATCATACTGGAGTTGAGGTTGATTCTCCAAATTATCATCAAATCCTCCAAATAAAGTAGCTACCCAAATTGGACATCGCTGACTGATCAGCCATCCAGCATCCCCCCCACCCCCCCCATTTTTAAGAGCTTTGCCTCTCTGACTGCACAAGAAAGACATCGCACCCAACCTGGCCTGTCTCTCTCCATTCCTCATATTTTTCTAGCTGAAGCTAGTGCAGAAACTGAAGTTGGGATGTGAGCTCATCTGTGGGCATTCATGTTCCCTACCACATGAAATAAGAAAGACTTTCTGCAGCAAGAGCCAACAAGGCCAGCGCATACCAAGGAAGAGAATTGAAAAGCATAGGCTTCCAGATCTGAACCCGGCCGCCCATAAGACTGTCCAATAATGTATTCCCACTATAACTTCACCTGTCTCACCTAGGCTCAAAACTGTTTCAGGCTCAAGTCTTATATGGAAAAACTACTCTATGAGCACAGTTTATACATCACCTTTAATGAACACAACTACCTTACTAAGTGGATCTTTCTACCATTTTGAAGAAGTCTACACTCATGTCCAAAAGAATTAACTTGCTTCGTTTAGATGAATTTAAGAATTCACCCAAGGCAACCTCCATTGCAGTAATTTCAGAGTTCATACTCAAGGTTGAATGTCTGCAAATATTTCTGCACCCGCTACTTCCACATTCATTTTTCTTTGTCTGTAATGCAGAGTTGTTTCTGGGACATGGCTGCCAAACTAAAGCATTTGCCAGGTTCCCAGTCACCCAGGGTGGTCAAGGGTGGTCAGAGACTCAGTATTGGATGGTGAGAGGAAGTGATGTGTGTCCTATCTGGCTGGGATTATTATTATTTATTTTTTTGGAGACAGATTCTCAGTCTGTAGTCCAGGCTGTTTCTGAACTCACTGTGGATACCAGGCTGGCCTCAAACACACAGCAATACTCCTGCCTCAGCCTCCACAGTGATGGGATTACAGGCATGTGCCACCATGCCCTGCTTCTGGCTGGAATTTTTAAGAGGCGGGTGTGTGTTTTCTCTTCCGACACTCCCTGAATGTGGAAGAAGAGGACTTGAGTACCTCAGGCAGGGTGGTGCCCTGTCCACCCAGACCACTGGCATTCCATAGCCACAGTAGACAGAAATACATTCCCATTGTTTTAGCCTATGGAAAACAAAGGGCTTGCTTATGACAGTAGCATACCTTACCCACGCGAGTACATGTGCTGTCTCCTCAGAGATCGCTTCCATCCCTCCCTAAAGCCAATTGACACAAGTAGCCTTCTTTGTGGTTTTCAGTGTTAAATGTATAGAAAATAACAAGTAAAAAAGAAAAATCTGAATTTGTCACTTTATTCTCTTCAGAGAATGCCAGGAAGCAGCAGACTCCTGAAATGTTTTGTGTATCCCCATGATTTAAAGGAGTAAAATATTTGGGCTGAAAATCAATTCAAAAAAAGATGAAGACTATCTGATCAGGCATGCTAGAAATCTAGCTGTTTGGCTTCTAGTTGATTAGTTTTTATTTGATAGGAATAATGTATTCTGAAATAAGTTACACACCATATTTCCAAGATAGGATTTCAATATATTTTAAACACACATTGGGAAGTGATTCAATATGCCTGAATCATCACAGGCAAGATGCTAATCTTGTAATCATGAGTTTAGATTGGAAGAAAATGGAGAGGCAGGAGGAAAAGAAAATAGGATAGAAGGCATGTCCCCACACACAGGATTATGATTATCTGAGGGCTGCAAGTTTTGAATAAAAAAAGCTCATTAAAAATATGAAGCCTCCAACTTGGTGACTTTGGAAGAATCTAATTTTCAACATAAATCAAAACCAAAGCTCATAAATTTTACCATTTTAATCAAGTTTGCTCAGACGAGTGAATTGGATTTGAGCCCTGGCTATTTCACCGATTGTGATTTCGACACTTAATTTTGTACGGATATAGTTGATGGATTGCAAGTGTAGTATATAGGAGTCCAATATGGCTGCTATATACAGAGGAAAATCCCAACACAGCACAAGCCCCTGGTTTTGTGAATAGGAGTACCGGTACTCAATATTCCAAGGATTTTTCCCCCTCCTCTGCTCGCTCTAACTTTTCGTGATCTTGTCCAGTCCGTGGCTTAAAATTCCATCTAAATGCTAATGACTCCAAAACTCATATCGCTAGCCCTGATATGTCCTCTAGATCAGGACAGCTCTATTCAACCTATTTACCACAGAGCACCTGGTGTGACGTCCCTCTCACTCACCATGTTCTTTATCTCAGCTTTTGGTGCAGACTGCAAACTTTGATGTCATCCTTGACTTCTCTTGACTGACTTGCTTAAAAAAATTATATATCCCCAAACTCACATTTTTAATGAATGCAATTTAGGGATCTTTATCCGTAGAATTGTGCAATCATCACCAGCACTTAATGTCAGAGCAGTTTTATAGCCCCCAAAGCCTACAACTATTAGCAGTAATTTTCTACCTCACCCCCACCCCTGGGAATTACTAAACTACTTTCTGTCAGTGTGTCATGGCTTCCTTTGGACACATAAATGGGACAATATAATATGTGGCTTTTTGTGGCTTTCATGTAATGTTTTCAAGGTTTATTCATTTCATATTATGTATCAGTGCTTCATTCCTTTTTGATCTTTTCTAATCATTAAGTTATTTCTGCTTTTAACCATTATAAATAGTGCTTCTATAAGCATTCACATACAAGTTTTTGTGAGGCTGTACATTTTTCAGTTCTTGGGCATGTTTTTGAGAGCGAAACTGCTGGGTCATATGGTAGCTCTATCTTTGTCATTTGAGAACTGTCAAAATGTCTTCCAAAGTAGAAATATTATTTTAATTTCCTAGTACAATGGGTAAAGGTTCGGATACCTTTCCTTCAACATTTGCTGTTTATCTTCTGATTTTAGTTATTCTAATGAGTGTAAAGTGGTATCTTGTTATGATCGGGTTTGCATTTTTCTACGAAGGATGATGCCTGGTATTCTATCATGTATTTGCTGGCCATTTTTGAAGAAACATCTGTTCAAATCCTTTACTTGTTTTTCATTAAATTATTTGTGTTTTTATTGGTGAGCATTAAGAGGTCCTTAAATTCTAGAAGCAAACTCCTTAACAGGTATATAATGTGCAGTCCTTTCTTCCATTACATAGGCTGTCTATTGATTTTACTAATGACATCCTTTCAAGGACAAATGTTTCTAATTTTTAAAAGTTGTATATTTTATTTTAATTATTGTGCCTATGCCGGGCAAACACTCTATCACTGAGCTACACCCCCAAAACAAATGTTTTTAATGATCAAGGTATGATATGTAAGTACACGGATTTCTCAAGCTAATTATTTTTATTATTATGTATCACAAATACATACTAAAAAAAGAAAAAATAATTTTAATGAAGCTTAATTTATCTGGTTTTCTTTCTTTCATTTCTTGCGTTTTTAGTGTTACATCAAGAAGCCACTGTTTAATCCAAGGTTGTGAAGCTTTGTTCCTATCTTTTTTCCTAAGAGTTTTATAGTGTAGTAGCACTTACACTTAGGACTGAGATCCATTCAAGTTGAATTTTGCAATATACCGTGACATAGTAGGCAAGGTTATTTGCTTTGCATGTTGGTAGACAGAAAATGGAGCAAAATTACTTGACAATATTTCTTCCAAAGAATGATTGGTTTTGCATTCTTTGAAAAACTCTTGATTTTCACCTATTTAATTTCCCATCACTCCATATATCTGTCTTTATGCCATTATTACACTGCATTATTTACTACAGCTTTTTAGTAGGTTTTGAAGTTGGAAAGTATGAGTCTTTCTATTTTGTTCTTTTGTCAGATTGTTTCGACTCTTCTGACTCCCTCTTGCATTTCCATATGAATATCTGCATCCAGTTCTCAAGTTTTACAGAAAAGGCAACCGCAATTTTGGTAGAGATTGTATTGACTCTACAGATCAAATTGCAAAGCATCGACATCTCAGCAACATTAAATCTTCCAATCTGAAGGCTATCTCTGAGACAGGCATCACAAGTTCTGCCTAGATAACTTAATGAGACCCTGTCTCAAAATAAAAAACAAACAGAAAGTTGGGGGATGGGGACTGAGGATGTAATTCAAAGGTAGATCACCACTGGGTCAATCCCCAGCAGCGCGCACACACACACACACACACACACACACACACACACACACGCCACAACTCCACACTCCACACTGCCTTCTTTGTAATTTATTTCAATAGTATTTTCCAGTTTTTAGAGCCTACCTTATGTATTTCAATTTCTGCTCCTGGAGAGGTAATCATATGATGTTTGTTGTCTGCTAATGCAGTTTATGACATTGAGTTTCAAATGATCCACCCTTTCATTACTTGGCTAAAGTTGGCTTGATCATATTGGCAATATTGCAATTTTTTTAAAAAAATATTGGTTATGGGGATTAAACACAGGGCCTTAGTTCTAAACTACACTTTGAGACCATTTTTAAAAAATTTTTATATGATACAAGCTCTTTGTAAGTTACCTAAGGTGGGCTTGAACTTGCATTTCTCCTGTCTCAGCCTCCCAAATTGTTAGGATTATGGGCCTGGCTCAGAGTACTTTTTAAAGCTGCTGAATTCAGCTTCCTAGTATTTTGTTGAGCAATTTTGCCTTCATATTTATAACAGACATTGGCTCTGAGTTTTCTTTTCTTGTAATGCTCTTATCAGAGTTTGGTATTAATGTGTCAGGCTCAGAGAATAAATGAGAAGTCATTTCTTCATCTTCTTTTTTGAAGATTTCATGAAAGATTGCTATTTATTTTTCTTTCGAGTGTTTGAGAGAATTCACCAGTGATACTGCCTAGGTTTTCTTTATGGTTTTTTTTTTTTTTTGATTAATAGCTCTTTACATGGTATAGGTATATTCAGATATTTCATTCTTGATAGAGTTATAATAGTTTGATGGATTTTTTTAGAGATGTGTAAATTTTATCTAGGTTGCTTAATTCAATGGTATTAGAGTTATTTATATTATTAACTTACAATCCGTTTATTTCTTTGAGGTTGCTAGTAGTATCCCATCTTTTGTTTTTGATTTTGCTCACGCAAATCTTCTCTTTTTCCCTCGATCAGTTAAGGCCAAGCTGTGTTAGTTTGGTTGATATTTTAAGGAACTTTTGGTTGTGTAGATTTTTTCCCATTGCTTTCCTATCCTCTATTGCACTTATTTTCACTTTAATCTTTATTACTTACTACCTTCAGCCTGTTTTGGGTTTAGTTTTTTCTTTTTGATCACGTGTCTTTATGTGGAAAGTTAGATTATTGATTTAAGATCTTTTCTGTTTACACCCATAAATTCCTCTCTAAGCGCTGCCTTAGATGTGATCCATACGTTTTGGTGTGTCATGTCTTAGTTTTCTCTCTTATTTTGAGAACTTTCTCTAATACATCACCAAATCCTCTTGCCTTTACTCTTCGGTTGCCAGTCTTCAATCCTGTGTTTGAAACCTTTTGGTTTAGATATGCTTTGGAATTCAGGTAGTTTTGAATTTCAAAAAGTCATATAAGATATTACCACCCACAATGAACTGGGTGGTAGGCTCACCTGATCAGACACATTGATAATTCTGTAGCCAAACATGTGGTTGCTAACTCCAAATGAGACAAAGATTGCTAAATAAACACAAATCAGGGCTCTTTTAAGTTTGGAATGGTGAGTATGCATAAAGGATTGTTGATTTCATGAACACAAGCAAATCATTTGTCTTTTGTTCCCTTGTGGCCACTCTGTAAAAGCCAACCTCACTGCTTAGGCTACTCCAGAAACCCCTCAAGTGATCTCCTTACTATAGCCCTCACTATCCCATGACCTATTAGCAATGCGGCAGCATGAAATCTTTGTTAAACTGGAAGTCATTATCACATCACTCCTACTTCCAAGTCTCTCAGAAACAAAACCTTACAACAAGCCCAAGCCCTTGTCCATGCCCATGAGGCCCTTCACAATCCATCTCCCTCATGCTATCTTATTTCCATTTTAATCTTATCTCTCATCGGTCCCCACCCCAGGGCCTTTACACTTGCCATTTTCTCTGCATGCAATACTTTTTCCAGATAAATGTATGGCTCAAGGCTTCACCTTCATTCTTTTTAAATCTTTTCTTAAATGTCACAGGAGAATGGCCATTCCTGACCAATTCATAGGAGATAGGAGCCAGATTTCCTCTCCCCACTACCTGCCATAAAACCTGTCTCCACCTAATATATTATTTCGATCATGTATATTGTTTATTTTGTGCATGCCTTTTCTGGCCCCATATTATAACCTCCATGAAAAGAGGAAAAAATTGTTTCTTTGCTGCATCTCTCATACCTGGGCTATGGCTTGTCGCATAGTAGGTACTCGGTAGATTTGCTGAGTGAGTGAAGAACAAAGCCTGCTCCTTTTTGATCAAAGTAGGAGGCCCTTTTGCATTAGCTTCCTGGGGCTGCCATAACAAAGTGTCTGCTGGTTGGCTTAACCAACAGAAATTGAGTTTCTTGGCTCTGGAGGTTGAAAATCTGAGCTCAAGTTGACAGTAGGACATCTGGTGAGACATCTGTCTTTGACTCACAAATGGCAAGATGTTTGTCTTCTTGCTGTGATGGTCACCCCCCAGGTCTGGGTTTGTCCTAATTTCTTTTTATAATGGTGCCAGTCACATTACATTAAGGTTCACACTAATGACCTCACTCAATAATTATTCCTTCTTTAAAGACCTTGTATCTAAATCTAGTCACATCCTAGACATTCATGGTTAGGACTTATGAAATTTGGAAAGGGGTGCAATTAAGCCCAAAGTGCCTAACAATCATCAGTGCTGAGAGTGGTCAGTGAGCTGATTTGGGAAACAGCAATGCTGGTTCCCTTCCTAAGGTTCCCACATCTCATGGGTTCATTCCAAATCCTCTCCCTGTGGCCCCAGAGCAGTTGATAGAAAAGGTAGATTATGACAAGTAAAAGACAGAAGATGAAAATTTGCCCCATTCACTGAAAAAGCAAGTGAAATGAAATTATGGGTGAAGAAAATCAGACTATTTTTTGTACAAAAAGTAGCACATTGCAAAGCTTACAGAACAGCCGAATTTTAGAAAGGGCCAGGATGCTTAGTGGGAAGAGACATGTACAGGTAAATAAAACAAGGTGATGGTGTTAATGCCTCTACCAGGGCCAGAGTGTTTAAATTCTAAGTCTTACAGGCAGCAATTGAGAGAAAGCTATTTGTCATATGTGTACGGCAAAGAACCAGATGAACATTGGAGAGGGGCTGCTGACTCTCAGGGGGTCTCCAGTTCCACTTTTTCATCCTTCAACACACACAGAGAATTTGGGACAGGAAGCATTTGAACAGTGTACATGCTGAGGCGTAAATGCTGGTGGATATACTCAGTTTTCAGACTTCACAGAAATCATCCTAAGCATTCAATTTCGTGCCTATGCTTCTGTCCAGAGCAAACACACACATGTAAATACCTTGTGAGCCTCTCTCTACCCGGGCAAAAGGACCCGCACACTGCCAGACATGAAGGGAATATGCTTTCTCTATCTAAAACTGGCTTAGAGTTATGTGTATCAAACATAAAAGGCAAAAGACCTTAACTGTGTTGTCGGTGGACATGGAAAATATTTTGTTATCCTCAGAAGATGCGTGTATGTAGATCACTGGAGCCGTGTGACTTCTTAGCATTCCTGTTGGTTTTCTAGGATAAAAAAGAGCAGATGAACACTAAGCAGTTCTGTCTGCTTTTTCTAAATAAAAATGTAAGACTAAACTTGGCGCAGATCTGGCAGTTCTATTCTGCCTGGAGGAGGGTTATGTTTTCCTCTGAAATCACACAAGTATATATCTTGTGTGATTAAAGGATAGAAGCAAATAATATCCAGTTACAGCAAACAGCTTGGAGTGAGATGGAGCCTTGGACTTTTCATTTCTCTGACTGTTAACAATAGCACTCGAACAGGAATGTGCTAGGAAGAGCCCAGGATGGGGTGGGAATGGATTCCCAGGCAGGTTGTCACTTTGTAGGGGCTGGACTGAAGAACATTGAAATGTAAGTTCCTTTTAAGTATTTCTGAGGGATTACAGTGCTTTGAAAATATCTGGAGATGGGTGCCTGGGGAATTCAGGAGATTGGAGAAGGAGGCACGGCTGAGGGGAGGGGGAGAGCAGCACCCTCTTATAGCCTCGGAAGTAAGCTAATTGTTCTCAAGTACTAGGCAAATGGGAGCCTACATGATAGAAGTAGATAAAAAGTATTTTAGTAAGCTAATTGTTCTCAAGTACTAGGCAAATGGGAGCCTACATGATAGAAGTAGATAAAAAGTATTTTCTCACTTAGTATGTATCTGACTGTGTGGTGAATGTTTTATGTAGATTATTTCATTTTTGGTCTTCATGACTATTCTAGAATGTGGGTCCTCTTGTTTTCACCATTATGCATAAGAAATCTAAGATTGCAGCACTTGCTTAGAATCACCTGGTTGAAAGGGGCAGAGGCATAATCAGATCCATTGTGCTGAGTCGGGTCCCACATGGCTCACTGGGTTACTGGTGGGTTTTCAGGAAGTGACTGGAACATGAAGGCTGTGACTTCATCAGTGGCTTTATTTACTGGCAGATTCATAATTTGCTGGCAGTCACAAATTTAGGGAGAGGGAGCCTAGTATGGGGAATGTATCTTGGGCATGACTTCAGGAGCTACACCTTATCCCCATCCTTTCATCTCCGGTTCTCTCAACCTCTGTTTCTGGCCTCCCCGAGGTGAACAGATTTTCTCTACCATAATCTACTTTAATATTTAATATAAAAGCAAAGAAACCAGCTGACCAGACATTGTGTCCTCTGACACTCCAAGCCACAATAAATCTGTATTCCTCTAAGCTGATGTTCTCATATGCTTTGTCACAACAATGTAAAGTTGATGAACACAACTACAAAGGGCACACAGT
Organism: Ctenodactylus gundi; assembly: GCA_004027205.1. Lineage (NCBI taxonomy): Eukaryota > Metazoa > Chordata > Mammalia > Rodentia > Ctenodactylidae > Ctenodactylus > Ctenodactylus gundi. Next base: position 29,231 of record PVKB01004919.1, on the reverse strand, counting down.
CACCTTGGGTGACCTGGGAGGGCGGCTCGGCCAGAAACTTTGGCACAGCCTACGTGACTTGTGCTCCTCCCTGAATCCTCACTGATGGCACAGGAATATTACCCCACTTCCAACTTTATCTCCATCTTCAACAACTCTCAGCGGAAATGACAATCCTGCTCTTGAACCCTGGTTCCAAGAAATCAGTTAACTTCTCTGTGCTCCTGTTTCTTCATTGGTAAGAGGGCTTGATGTGAGGATCAGAGCAATCTAAGTGTCTGGGACCAAGTAGGTGCTCACAGCAACGGCAGTTGCTATTACCAAGGAAGGGTGCCTTAGCACTTGCTCAGTCACCCAGCAACAGAGGCACGTGCCTGATCCACAAGCAGTGAGCTCCCATGAAGGAGATGACGGAAACAGACCTTCAAGGGTTGTGCTGTTTGCTGCACTGCCGTCCCGTCCTGGCTTGCCAGAACAGTTCCTGATTTCTGAAGTCAGTTGCACCTGCCATTCTGTGTCAGTTCTGCTGTACTTTACAAGTGGTAGAGTTACCAGCAAGCCCCATGGAAAGCTGAGGGCGTCCTGGAGACCATCTGAATGAGTTGACTGAAAACCCTCTTTTTGTGCATCAAAATTCTCAATTCTGCTCTCTGCAGCTGGTCAGACATCATGTTAGGAAAGACAGTAAACTGACTAGCAAAAATCATATTGAAGTGTGGGTAAAGCACACCTCGGAACTGCCTCTTTGTCCTTGCAAGATGCTTACATTTTAAGCGCATTCTAAGTAAGCCCAGAGAATGAGTTTTTTTTAAGGGCACAAACAGAAATATAGCAGGCTGTCTGTATGGAAGATTAATTTTGTATAGTTTCTTGAATTACTCTAACAGAGAATTCCCAGTCCTACTTTCATGTGCCGTGACACATCAGTGGCACTCTTGATGGGAGACAGGGAACTTACCCAGGCAGATAAGGATTCCAGACTCTAATTATTCGATCCATTCCACCTGTCAGCAGCAGGCTCCTCTTCCTACAGTATGAAAATGCCTTTACTCCTTTAGAGATGCGAAAAACTGTTTGATCACATTCTGCTCGCTTTTGGGGTAAAACAAAGAATGCTTGGCCTTTCTGTGTCTTGGCATCTTTTCTAACATTCCTTATCTCTTTCATCTTCTGCTTGACATTTGTTGTTTTCATAATGCACCCTAAAAATATTCAAAGAAAAACAAAATACAGCCTCTTAATATGATTAGTCAACTTCCTTACCAGTTGATGATGCCCAGAGGCTCCAGATTTACTCTCAGTGGTGACTGTGGTGTTCTCTTCTTTCCCCCAGGTGTTGAACTATACATAGCCTGAAGGATAAAAATGATGTGGCTTTTTCTAAGGAGACAAAAGAATCACCACCTCCCAACAGAGGTAACATAAAGAGGCCATCTCTTGTGAAGAAAACCAACTTTTTGTTAAACTCCGACACAGTGTCATGTCCTTTCCATTAACTATCTTATTTGAGCCTCACGGAAGCTCAGTGATTCAGGCACACTGCCCTCCACAATGCAGGCAAGAAAATGTCTATAGAAAGCTTAAGAATCTTGTTATCAGGAAAACAATAAGGCCAAACATCAGACTTAGAACCCATCTAACTGCTGGGACTCGCCGACTCTGAGTTTCAGGCATGGATTTTGTTGGACGACTCTCCACGAAGGAAATCCTGAATATGCTCACCCATGCCTCTCCTGTCCCAGGGCCTGGCTCACCTGACCACTGACCTCAGCCACCTCCGAGGCTGAAAGGGCTGTGAAGGAAGGTCAAAAAGTAATCTTCAGCTTCTCCCCACCCTGCCCTATAAGGGCTCTATTTGTGGCTTCAGCTCTTAATTGAGGACAATTGGTTTTGAGGGCTGTGCAGGTCCTCACAAGTTCCAAGTACAACTATTTCCCAAGAATCAGGCAAAAGAGATTGTGATGCTAAGCAGTGCCGAGACAGGTGCGTACTTCATCTGCAAGGGTGAGTGCTTCTCTGCCCCAGGCTCTAGTCAAGTAGAACTCCAACAGGGACCTTTTAATTTTTGAAGAGAAATGGGAGGTCTCTACACTAGAAACTCAGAATTTTCGAACATGTTTTGAATCATGTTGCTTGTCTACGGCAGCCTCAGCCCATTGCTGCCTCCTGGTGACCCTCTGGCTTGGAGACACATTATTGCACTAGTGTTCAGAGAAGTGTCCAGGAAGGGCGAAGTGACTTTCATCTTTTAACCTCCTCTGTGCTCTTTCTTTTCTGACTGCCCCAAGGCCTTGAGGTTGAGAGTGGCTTCTTTCCATTCCACGAATTCCACAGGGAACGTGGAATCACTTCCAAGTGACTGGAAATGTGACTTCCATGTTATCTGGGGCTGTGTTCTGAGCTGTGGGGTACCTCCAGGCACACACTGACCTTGAACTGAGGAAGCAACTCTGCTCTCCATGGTGTCTTCCTTAGTGGTCAAGGACCAGGCTGGGTAGGGGAGCTGGCTAGATACTATGGCCTATTCTTCCCCTTCCCCTTTAAAGTGTAGGAGGAAGGTAAACAGCCTTGAGTTTGAAGCGCTTCAGCGCCCAGGTACAGGAAGGGGAGGATAAGTGGCAAGTGTAGATAATTACATAAGCCAGCAGAGTGGATGAGCACGCTAAGCGTCAGAGCGATGCAGAAACCAGCTTCCAGCAGCAGCTTGACATGTTCACCCTTCTCGTTATGAACAGAGATCAGAAACTTCTAAGCAGGTGTGACGCTTTATTTTCATTTTACTTTTTTCAAGTAAAGGCAGAACTGCCAGTTCATTTGCATGAGCTCTAGCAGTTCTTTTCCAACAGAGCCAGGCAGAGATACATGGCTAAGTGATTGCCATGGAAACCAGAGAGCATAGCTCTCCAAGGTCTGAAGAAGGATGATGAAAAGTTTAAGTAATCACCATGGAAACCCAGAGCAGATTCAAGGCAGGTTCAGATCCCCAGCACACTAGACCTTCCAGAACTGGGGTCCCTGTGGAAGGTTAATTCTGAGTATCTCTTGTGGCTTTTAGCATTAAGCCTTTCTCACTCCCTCCATAGGCACGGAAGCTCCAAGGGGTTAGCAGCGACGTACTGTGCATCCTTAAGGATACACCTTTGCCGTTCTTGATTCGAGCTGCACTTGAAGATTCTTGGCTGCACTTCCATTTTAACCCCTTTTATCCACCAGCTTTCTTTGTATGGCAAAAACCAATGGATCTGTGATCACCAAATCGAATGTTGCCCCTTGTGGCAGGCATCAAGCCACTCAAGGCCCAGCCTTGGTTTCTCTCTGGCCTTGGCCAAAATAATTTCGATTTGCATATTTATTAATCACAAAAATTAAGCCAGATACTTCTGCCTTGAACAAACAAAAACACTGGAAAGCACTACCTGACTGTTGCGCTCTTTGGGCAGTTGTTGGGTTCTTCTGTTATGGTCTTTCTCTGACTCAGGGAAGTCTATTTGCAAGCAAGAGGTTGACAACACACTTGGAAGTGCAGGAGTCTATGGGAGGATCTCTAAGGTGCTGCGGAAGGGCTTTTGCTCAAGGTAAGATGAAAACGATCTAAGTGGGTTTGAGGAGAATCGCCTCCTCATTTCTTGATGGGGTTATGCTGCTGGCGACCACATAGGTGCAGCGGCTGGTGCTAGGACACTCATAACTAACTGTAGCAGCACATGGGCCTGGAGAACTGTGGGGATATACTGTGGACAGGGAAGCAGGAGAGAGGCACAGGAGGAAGACATTTGACGAGCTTACATTCGCTCAACGGATACTCATTGAGAACTAATTAGATGCACTGTTTTAAACACTTGAGACTTAACAGTGAGTAAAACAGACAAGAATTCCTGGTATTGAAGGAAGGCTGACCACCACCAAGCATAATAGGTTAATTGTATATCAGAAGGTGATTAGGCATACAGGTTTAGACAGGAGGGAAAAGGCAGGAAGGATGGGGAATGCCAGAGCATGGGAACTGTTCCAGTAAGGCCGACAGAGCAAGCCTGCATGAGACGAAGCATTGGAAGAAAAGATTTTAAAAAGGTGAAAGTGTAAACTGTAAGGGCATTTGTGGAGAATTCTCTAATAAGAGGGGAGCACCGGTGAAAAGTCTCCAAATGAGGGAGATTGGTGCGACTGGAACAGATTAAATGAGGAATGAGGCCAGAGAGGCCAGAGTTGCAGTGTATCACACAGCGACCTGGAAGGCTTTGGCCTTTATTCTGACTGAAACATCCCTACAGGAAGATACTCAGGAACTTGATGTCTAGTTTTACAAGGTCTATCTAGCTGCTGTGCAGAGAATAGAGGGATAGGATGTAGAGGCGGGATGGGAGAAAGCAGGCTGAGTAGGAGCTCTTGTAGGATACCAGGGAAGAGACTTGCTAGATGGTAGAAGTGGAGCTGGTGAGAAATGGCTCGATCCTGGGTCTGTTATAAATGTAGAGCCAATAGATAGAGTGTGTGCTGTGTGATAGGCATGAAGGTTACTGCGAAGTTTTTACCTAGAAAGATGGGTTTAGAACTAACTAAAATGGGGAAGGTTGCAGACAGGTGGGAGGGAGAAGATCTGGACTCAGATTTGGCCTTAATTTTGATGCTCATTATCTATCTATGGGTATGGAAATGTCCATCGGGGGGACAAGGAAGTAGGAAATGCCAAAGGGGGCTGGAAGAGAGATGACAGTGTGAGAGTGGACAGAGTATGGCGGCATCAGAGGGACTCATCCAGGGAAGGATACAGATACAGAAGAGAAGAAGGCCGAAGACTGAGTTCCGAGGTCTCCATCATAACATCAGGTCATGTGGAGGAACAAGCCAGGGCCACACAGAAGGAATAGCCAGTGACAGGGACGGGAAAACAAAGAGGTTAGGAAGTTGAAGCCAAGTGGGAGCAGCACATGAGGGAAGCCAGAGTGGTGAGGGGCTTTTCATGCCAAGAGAAAAGACGTGAAGATTGGTCAGTGGAATTAGCAATACCAGAGGACTTTGCGACTCGTAGAAGAATAGTTTGGGAGCTGGGGGTGTAGCTCAGTGGCTATAGCACCTGCCTAGTATGCCCAAGTCCCTGGGTTTGATTCCCTAGCACCACATAATTCAGGTGTGGTCGTGCACATGCCTGTAACCCCAGCACCTGGGAGGCCGAGACAGAAGGATTAGAGTAATAGTGAGTTGAGAACCAGACTGGACTACACAGTGAGACTGTGACTCATAAAACAAATAGTCCAAAAAAGTGGTTTTGTTGGTGTGGTGGAAACCAAGACAGTTTGGAATAGGTTTGTTTGGTTTTTTTGGGGTTTTTTTTTTTTTTGTTTTTGTTTTTGTTTTGTAGAGATACTGGGTGTAGCTTAGTGGCAAGATGCTTCCCTAGCATGCGTGAGGCCCTAGGTTCAATTCTTGTACAGACAAGACAACAAAAAATCTTAATGAGAATGGGAGAAGAGAAATTGTAGGTCCAGTATAGGCAATTCCTTCCAGAAGGTTCACTATAAAGGTTTTCTGAACTTCAATATTCTCATCTTAGACTCATTCTGGGCACATTGTAAACACCCAATAAAAAGTCATCGGAATGGTGCAGATATCGGGGCAAATCCTTTCTATAATATCAATTTCCAGCTTTCAAAGACATTGATACTTATTTGATGAAATCATAGTGGGTTACAGCTGTAAGCAATTTCGATGCTCCTGTTCTGTGATCTGTGAAGAAGGAAGGACAGACAGGCTTCCTTAAGCACAATGAGGTGTCTATGGATTTGATCTGGAAGCCAAATGTCTGAAGCTGGGTACTTAGAAGGTAAAGAGGCTTATTTATCTCGCAGCTCTGGAGGCTTAAAGCCCAGGATCCGCTGGCCCATCTTCTCAGTCGCTGGTGAGGGCTCCCTGGTTGCTTTACAACAGGATGATGGCTGACCGTGGGAGCACATGTGTAACAGAGATCACATAAGGAGACAGGAAGCTGCAGAATAAAGAAGTGGAAGTCTGGCTGTTTTTATAACAACGTGCTCTCTGGTAGCTAACTGGGGTTCCACAAGCACTACGTCAGTGCCTCCCAAGAGTAATGCCACCAGTGACCTGACCACCATTCAGTAGGCAGCACCTCAAAAGCTCCCTCCACCCACTGGGGACCTAGCCTTCAGCACATGAACCTTTGAGGGATAAACTCAAATCACTCTTATTATTATCATTGAACTGGAGGAGAAACTGAGGGCCACATCACAGTTCTGTCAGTAGCTGAGCCATTCCTAGAACTAACTGTTCCTTGTTCTAGAGCCACAGCTTTGTATGTTTCCAAGCAAATTTTGGACTGCTTAAGTCTCCACAGGATGTTCAGTTTCTTAGAATTCGTATTCATTGGTATTCCAGAAAACCGCATTTCTAAGTTCCAAGAAAGCCTAATGAAATTTCCCAAGAAACTTAACCACTGAACATCTCTTTTTAACACTTCGGTGATTTAAATGTCAGCGAATCAGAAATTTATAAAAGACACTTCTCTTGAAAAACAGTGGTGAGTTTTCAGGCTGAGAATCAGGAAACTGAAAGGGACCTTAGAAATGATTCGTAGCAAGAGAGATGCAAGAAGGTATATCATAGGAGGCTGAGATGATGGTGTAGGTCATTATTGATTCTATGTGATGTTCAGTGGCAAATGGCACTAGATTTTTTTAGAGGATTGAAACCACGGAAAAATCAGAATTTCAGTCTTCCTAAATGCTCAGAAATGTTCACTGTCATCTAGGTTGGAAAGCACTAAAACATAAATGGTTTATATCATTATGTGGGTGGCTGACTTTAAAGTTGTTTGAAAGCGCACTACATATTTTATATATTGCACATGCACTCCTGTTGAGAGCAAACCAGGCCCTTACAATTCAGGGATGGGGCTGGGAGAGGAACAGAGAGGAGAAGGAGGGAGGACAGAAGGCACTTGTCACTTAACAGCAGCGATACACTCTGAGAATCATCGTTGCATAAATACCATGGGAGGTGAAGGTCAGTCATTCCACATGGCCTTTGATGCTATCAAGAAACTGGTAAATATTCATGCGAAGCTGCTGCTGGCAGAAGATAGCATATTGTCTATAACAAACATTGTTTTACAAGCAGGGGAAATGTATAATAGCAATAAAATTGTAGAAGAATAAATACATAAACCAGTATTATTTTTTATCATCATCAAGCATTGTGTATCATACAAAACTGTGTGTGTTCTATGCTTCTGTATGACTGGTAATATAGTAAGCTTATACCATATTGCATAAACATGAGCAATGTATTACATTATGACATCACAACAGCTATGATGTTACTAGGCGATGGGAATTTCTCAGCTCCAATATACTTTCCTGAGGCCGCCACTGTATTGCAGTCTGCCCTTGAGTGGGATGTTGCAATGTGGCACATGCCTGTCCCCACTTCTGATCTGCCTTGCGTCTCCCTTTGCCCTACTACCCATGGGCCTGGCTGGGCAGAAAGTACTAGTGTCTGTGTCTTGGCACATTTTTCTGTCTTAGTTCATTTTTTGTTGCTGGATAAAATATCCACAGGGAGAAAGGCTTACTTTAGCTCCCTGTTTTGAAGGCCACAGTCCATTCATGGGTGTTTGACAATAGTGGAAATGCATGGCAGAGGCTTAGCTCTTCATGGCATGGCCGATGGAACCAAATAAGGTCAGAAGGGTAGAACCAGCATCTACTCTTCCAGTCCTGTCCCAATGACCCACCCCTTCCCGGTCACATGCCCACTAATGTGTCACAAAATCATATTCTACAACGTCTCCAATCCACCACATGCCTACAATCTACACACTACCACACACCTGCCTTCCACCATACCTATAATTGCCCCCTCTTGCTGCTACTGTGCAATGTGTGTGGGGAGTTCAGCCACAGATCAGGAGGCAGCAGCATAGGTAACCCCAACCAGCGACGATGATTTTCGTAATGCCCTGAGAATGCATCATTTCTCTTTCTCTGGTGTCACAGACCTATTCTGCTCCAAGGTCAAAAGTTTCATTTGAAGCAAGGCTGTCCAGAATAGGACCTGAAGGACTTTACCAACCCATGCATGGGGACGCTGGCTTTAGGCCAGAAAGACTGGCCTCTAGACTCAGGTCCATTAAGTGAGCGGCTGGGCAAACTTTCCTAGGCTTAAATATCTAAATATCTTAAATATCTGTAAAACAGAGATACACACAACTCATATCTCTCCTGATCACTGAAGAAATCAAACTATGGTGCATGTGATTGGTTCTTGACTTTGGCCACAAGTAAAATTAATCAAGAAGTATCTAAAAAAATACAGATTGTTGGAGCCATACCCCCTTGAAATTTTGGCTGCATATTGGAGTTGTTGCTGGAGATTCTAAAGTTTTCTTGCCTAGGCTTCATCCCAGACCAGTTAAATCAAAATTTCTGAAAGTGAAACCCAGATGACCAGATTCTATAAAATATCACAATGATTACAGTGGGTACCCCAAGACTGAGAATTGCTGATAAATATGAAAATTACATTAAATTAGTGTCAGCTATATGTAGGAAATCATTGTTATTGACTTGAAAATTAAAAATAAGGTTGGTGATGCTGAATAATTGGGTAGGTTTTCCAACATACTCTCAAGAGCTTCTCAAAAAATCATGGAGTTGAATGAAGTATGTACATTTAAGAAGGTCTTTACGGGTTAAGTAATTTTAAAAATCCTACTACGTTATTGTTATGGAAAAATATCCCCAGCTTTAACATGTACAAAAGTCATAGCAGCTTATTATAGTTGCGGATTCTGATCCAATTTGGGGATGAGGCCCAAGACTCCATTTTCAACCCTTGCAGGGAGGCCTTTGTTGTGGATCTGAGGGCAAAACACAGATTTTTGGGAACAAACTGGGTTCCAGAACATGGTGTCTCATTCTGAGTGGGGTGACCATGTAGTGATCAATTCTTTATTTTTTATTTTATTGGTCATTAGCAAATCTTTCACCCTAGTCCCCATTTCTGGAAATTACACCTCCAACACTCTGCTTCTGTAGTTTTAAAGGGCACTTCAGGGTTCTTAGGGCTCCCACTCCTCCTGGGTTGACTGAATCATGATTACTTCAGAGATGAGTCACATGGTTCCAATGAGACCCTTTGAAGGTGGTTGTATGGGGACCAAGGGTACCAGCTAGCCCCTGTTGGTGGCAAAGCTTTTGAGGTGTGGACTCACTACCATCTGAGGAAACTAGTTTGCGGAGCAAATCAGGGGAGAGATTCCGGAAATGGAGCAGATTTAAATTTATGCTCCCGGGATTTCCCAAAATAGAAATGCTTTGCTTTCCTACCCTTCCAGTGTGACATGAGCCATCCTCAAAATTCACCTGTGCTCAGCTCAGCTTGAGTTGGGTTTCTTCAACAATACAGAGATTATTCTTTTCTTTAGCTTACTCATGTATAAGATGAGTAAATAGCGGCATATAAGCCATCAGGTTATTGTGGTGATTAAGGAAGATATCACATGTAAGGCACTTGGGACAGAGCCTGACTTTGAGGAAATGTTCCACTTAGGAAGCTCCAGGAGGAGAATGGCTGGTGCCCAAGGAATTCTCTATCATAAAAGGGGTGGATTCCTGGTTCTAATTTGGACTGTGGTCAGATAGGAAAGGGTGAATCTCAGAAAAAGGGGGTGGACACAGACACTTATTAATTCCCCAAACCCCATGGTTCTAATATGTTACAGAATTTGGAATTCACATACTTACAAAAAAGTTAAATTTTGTGTCACGTGAATTTTTTACCACAATAAAATTATACTAAAAATTTGGACCATTACGACCTCTTAAATCTAATTCAGTGCCAAGCTGTATATCCTCAGTCTACTCCAGAGAAAATGATTCTTATACAAATAGCAGAGACTCACCTACTCCTTTGACACAGGCTGAGATTGGTCAAGTCCATGCCTTGCCTTAGCTTTTCACTGGGGGCTGAGATTTGAGTGTATGTCCCAAAATTTCATGTATCAGAACCTTAATTCCCAATGTAGCAGTGTAAAAAGACGGGCTTAATAGGGGTTTAGGACATGATGCCTTCTCCCTTATGAATAGATTAAGATTTTTTTCATTAGAGTGGCTTAGTTCTCGTGGGAGTAATTTGCTATAAAAGTGAGCTTTTCCAGGGGCTGGAGGCATAGGACAATGGCTAAAGCATTTTTCTAGCAAGCGCAAGGCCCTGAATTCCCCAGAATCACACAAACCAGGCATGGTGGGGCACACCTGTAATCGCAGCACTAGGAAAGTTGAGGCAGGAGGATTACCTTGAGTTCAAGACCAACTTGGGCTCCATAGTGAGTTCAGGATCAGCCTGGACTACTGAGCAAGACTATCCCAAGAAAAAGAAAAAGAAAAAAGAGCTTTTCCAAACACTCCTCCTTGCCTTTCCACTTTCGCATTGTGATGTGATACAGCATGACCGTAGTCTTTTGACATTTCTGCCACACTCTCAGGCTTCTAGCCTCAAGAATCATGACTAAAACTAGTTCCCTTCCCTTGTAAGCTATCCAGTTACAGCAACAGAAAATGGACTAAGACATTGGCACCATCCCTAAGGCTGAGAGACGAATTCAGAGATGGATTGTCCCCTAGCCATTTTTTTTTAAACATTCATTTGGTCTGAGTACAGCTCCTAGAAATTCCATGTACTTCTGGGTGCTAAGTCTTCGTAATTTTTGAATTCTTAAAAATTCCCAAATCTCACTTCATGCAAATATATCACACTGATTGTTCTGAATCAACATCTGTGCCCATTGGAAGGATTGTGTCAACTTGAAGAGATTAGGAAATGCCCCACGAAAATCCACATGGCAGAGATTTGGGTGCGAGTAATTGACATTTGGAACAATAAAATCAAGAAAGAAGACCCACTCCAGGTGTGGATGGCTCAACCAATAGACTGGCAGCTAGAGCCCAATGTAGGGAAGAAGAGAGATTGTACTGCATCTTCTTCCGGGGAGCTCTGGCATTTGCCATCATCTCTAGACATTGATTCCCAGCGCAGACTCACTCCTGCCTACATCACTGGTCTCCAGTGCAGAGTCATTCCAGTCTTCTGGGCTTTGCCATTGCCTTTAGACATCAATGCACAGCCCAGACCCACACTGGCTGTCCTGCAGTGGAAGTCCAGAGTTCCCATCTAAGACTTGCATTGCAGTCTATCTTACATCTGAGCAGCTACTGGACCCTCCAGTTCTTGCACATGGAGGTGGCTATTTTGAACTCTTTCTTCATACTCTGTGTTACTATTTAAGCTAATAAATATTGGAATATATTATTTATGCTAATAAATTCATATATATATATATATATATATATATATATATATATATATATATGATTCCTATTAATTGTTTTCCATGAACTCTAATACAGATTTTGATACCAAGACCAGCAAACGCAAAGTACTAATAAAATGGTCTGATGCATGCTATGGCATTTGTCATTCAGTCACGGTGTTCTCAGAAGTTAAATTGATGGAAAGTCTACTAAATCTTCCTTGCATTTATATAGGAAAAAAATTCTAGGACAGTTGAACAAAAATATACTGCAAACAGTAACAGCAGAGAATCATGATCCTTCAATCCATTTTCAGACTTGAGCCAGTTTACAGGCCCAGTACCCCTGAATGAAGGGGAGACCTGGTTCCCTTGAAGACTGACCCTGGTATACTACCAATGACTTACTCTGTCAGTATTTCTCCCATTCTTCTCAAACAAGACCTACAGACATTGGGGAAAAGGAAATAATTAGACGACTGCACACTGGTTCTGAGCTACTGTTAGTTAAAAGTGATGCAGAACATTACTGTGGATCTTCAGTAAAAGTAGGAGCTAAGGAAGTCAGGTGATCAATGGAGTATTAGCCATGGTCCTACTTGCAGTGGGCCAAGTACATCCCTGAGTCCATCTTGTAGTCATTTCCCCAGTTCTAGAATTCATAATTGGGGTAGACATACCTGGTACTTTGCAGAACCCCCATGTTGGTTCCTACCTGTAGTGTGGGGCTATTATAGTGAGAAAGGCCAAAATGGAGCTGCCTTTTCCTAGGAAAACAGTAAGTCAGAAACAGTATTGTATCCTTGCGAGGACTGTAGAGATTAATACCACCATCAAGGACCTGAGAGCTGCAGGGGAGGTGGTTCCCAGTACACCCCATTCAACTGTCCTCTTTGGCTTGTGCAGAAGCCAGATAGATCGTGGAGGATGTTGGCAGATTACTGTTGGCTTAATCAAGTGGTGACTTCAATCGTAGCTGCTGTACTTGTTTAAGTAGATGAACACAACTTTTAATACCTGTAGCTATTGATTTGACCAATGCTTTTTTTCTCCATATTATCAGTAGAGCCCACTAGAAGCAATTTGCTTTCACCTGGCAAGACCAACAGTATACCTCAGTACTGCCTCAGGGGTATATCACCTCTCCTGCCCTCAGTCACAATTTAGTCTGCAGGATCTGGATTGCCACTCTCGTCCATAAGGCATCACACTAGTCCACTACATTGATGACATTATGCTAATTGGACCAGGTGAGGAAAAGATGGCAACTAATCTGGACTTGTTAGTGAATCATTTGCATGGTAGGGGCTGGGAAACAGATCCAACCAAAATTCAAGGGTCCTCCATGTGAGTGAAATTTTGGGGATTACCATAATGTGGGCCATGTAGAGATATTCCTTCTAAGGTGAAGGATAAATTATTACATCTGGCCCCTCCCACAACCAAAAAGATGCACAATACCTAGTGGGCCTATTTGAATTTTGAAGAAAACACATTCCTTACTTCGGTATTTTGGCCAATTCACCACATGACTCTGAAAGCTGCTAATTTTGACTGTGGCCCAGAATAAGAGAAGCTTCTACAAGGGGAGAATAAGAGAATAAAAGTTCTACAAGAGGACTAGGCTACCGTTGAGGCTATTCTGTCACTTGGGCCATATGATCTAGCAGCTCCACTGGTACTTGAGGTGTTGTGGCAGATAGGAATGCTGTTTGAAGCCTCTGTTAGGCCCACATAGGTAAATCACAGCAGAGGCCCTTAGGATTTTGAAACAAAGCCCTCCTACTATTTGCCAATAACTAGTCTTCCATTGAGAAATAGCTCTTGGCTTGTTACCGGGCCTTAGTGAAAACTGAATGATTGACCATGGGACATCAGCTTGCCATGCAACTTGAACTGTCAATTATGCATTGAGTGCTATCCGACTCATCCAATCATAAAGTTGGACATATGCAACAACAGTCACCATCAAATGGAAGTGGTATATACAAGGTTGGACCTGAGCAGGTCTGGAAGGCACAAGTAAATTACATGAAGAGGTGGCCCTGGCCCAAATGCCTGTGGTGCCTACTCTAATTGTATTGCCTCTGTCCAAGCATTTCTCATTTCATGGTATGTAGTCTATGATCAGTTGAAAGAGGACAAGATGGCTGGCATGGCCCACAGGTGATTCTGCATGTTATTCAGGCACCACATGGAAGAGGACAGCTGCAGCACTGCAGCCCCTTTCCAGGACATTTCTGAAGGACAGTGGTGAGGGAATACCTTCACAGTGGGTAGAACTTCAGGCAGTACAAGTTGTACTTTTTGCTTGAAATGAAAGATGGTCAGATGTGTGACTACACCGATTCATGGGTTATAGCCAATTGGCTGGCTGGTCTGGGACATGGAAAAAACATGATGAGAAGACTGCTGAAAGAAATATTTGGGGAAGAAGTATGTGGATAGACCTGTCCGTGTGGGCAAGGGATGTAAAGATATATGTGTCCCATGTAAATACTCATTAAAGAGTGACTTCAGCAGAATAGGACTTTAATACACAAGTGGTCAGGATGACCAATTCTGTAGAGGTGATGTCTTTCCTCAGCCAGTGGGCCCAATGGGCCCAATGGGCCACGAACAAATTGGCCATGGTGGCAGAGGGGGAGATCATACATGGTCTCAACCTCATGGACTTACACTCACCAATGCTGACCTGATCACAACTACTGGTGAATGTCCACTCTACCAGCAGCACAGACTAATGCTAGATCCCCAACATGGAGGCATTCCTAGGAGTTATCAGCCTGCAACTTGGTGGCAATTTGGTTGTATTGGATGACTTCCATCATGGAAAGAAGAGTATTTTGTTCTTATGGAAATAGACATTTATTCTGGTTATAGAATTGCCTTCCCTCCATGTAAAAAGCTCCCTCCAAAACTACCATTTGTGGGTTTATGGAATGCCCATCCACCTCATCACACAGCACTCCTCTGACCAACAAAGGAATATCCTTCACAGGCAAACAAGTGCCACAGTGGGCTCATGCTCATAGAATTCACTTGCCTTGCCATATTCTCCATCATCCACAAGTGGCAGGATTGATGGAATGATGGGATGGCCTTTTGAAGATGCATTTACCATACCAATTAGATTGTAATACCTTGCAAGTTTGCAAGATTCTTTAGAAGGCTGTACATGCTCTGAATCAGCATCCAGTATATGTTACTGTTTTTCTTACAGTCAGGATTCACGGATCCTGTGACTAAGGAATGGATGTGAGAATGGTACCACTTGCCATCACTCTTGGTGATCCACTAGCAACATTTTTGCCTTCTGTTCTCATGATTTTATGCTCTTCTGGCTTAAAAGTCTAGGTCCAGAAGGAGGAAGGCTGGTACCAGATATACAATGATCCTATTAAATTGGAAGCTAAGACTTTCCTCTGGTCATTCTGGGCTCTTTGTGCCACATCGCTAACAATATAAAAAGGGAGTTGATTGATTCAACCTGCCAAGGAGAAATTTGGCTAGCACTCCATAATAGAGATGAGGAGAAATATGTTTGGAGGGCAAGAGATCCTTTAGTATTACCAAGCCCTGTGCTAAAGTCATTGGGAAGCTACAAGACAATTCAAGCAGGATGCCAAATGGCTGAGAACCTTCAGGAATGAAGGTGTGGGTCACTCCACCACATAAAGAGCAGCTAAGGGGCTTGTTGAAGGCCAAGGAAATGCAGAGTGGGTAGTAGAAAAAGGTAATTATAAATACCATCTGTGACCGGTTACAGAAATAAGGTTGCAATTAGAATTTCTTTCCTTCCTATGTTCTCAAATTCTTGTACACACGTATATAACACTGACTGCTTCAGTATTTGAGCTTGTTAAATTTATATTTAAATAATGGAATGGCAGGAAAAGAATAATCGCCTCCCAAAGAGGAACCCCGCCTTCTATTCCGGGGGTAGGAGAAATTTAGTGCGCCCCTGTCTGTATGCAGGCTAGTTGTATTATGTTAGGTGTAACTAGGAATTTGACTATTTTATTTGGAAATTAAGTGTGGCTTAAAGAGATGTGTCTGGTTTTCAGGTTGACGAGAAGATGCTGGCTGCGGGAAGGACTACATTAACCTGAAGAGGTTAGGAAATGCTAATCTGTATGGCAGAGTTTTGGGTGTGAGTAGCTGACGTGGGACAGCAAGCTCAAGAAAGAGGACCCACCTCCACTGAGAATGGCTCAGCCAACAAACCGGCAGCCCAAGCCAAATGAAAGGAGGAAGCTTCTTCTGGGAGAGCTCCAGCTTTCGCCATTAACTCTGGACATTGATTCTCAGTGCCGACTCGCTCCCAAATTCACATCACTGGTCTCCAGAACAGGTTCATTCCAGTCTTCAGGGCTTCGTCGTTGCCTTTGGATATCAACACACAGCCCAGACCCACGCTGGCTGTCTGACAGTGCAAGTCCAGAGCTCCCGTCTCAGATTGGTGGTGGTCTATCTTCACATCTGAGCAGTTACTGGACCCTCCAACTCTCACATGTGCAGGCAGCCATTTTGGACACTCCCTTTGGTCTCTCTAAGCCAACCAACACATTTAGCAACATATATGTGTGTATTATTTCTATTAATTCTGTTTTTCTGAGAACTCTAATACGACATCCTTATACATTTAATGTCATGTAGCACACTGAAGTTGCTTGAGTAATCCCCCCGTCTCAGCCCTGTGGGTATGAGGCTTAGGAAACTGAGGGTTCACCAAGCTGTGTAGGAGGTCTGATTCTGAAGTTGCACCAGAAGTTATTATCAGAGTGCAGGATACCTCCTGCAAAGCAGAGATGATGAAGAGAATAGATCTCCATGGATCCAGCACAGAGGAAACACTGAGAGTGTGACAGGAGTGGGAGTCGTACCTATTACTAGAGCTGTGCGCTCATGGTTGGAGCTGGAAATGACGGCTTTCATGGAATCACAGTAGTTCAGCTAGGATTAAAATGTGAGAAAACAC
Source organism: Ctenodactylus gundi (assembly GCA_004027205.1). NCBI lineage: Eukaryota > Metazoa > Chordata > Mammalia > Rodentia > Ctenodactylidae > Ctenodactylus > Ctenodactylus gundi. The sequence goes on along the minus strand of PVKB01004919.1, from coordinate 12,948 downwards.
TAGTTAGTGTGAAGATCTCCCACCAGGTTAAGTGAGAGTTTGCAACAATGTTTAAAGCATCCTTTCCAAGTATATTAGAAAAAGGAACTCCCTGTTCAGAGGACAAGACTTTTTTTTTTTTTTTTTTTTGAGAAAGTGTCTCATTCTGTAGTCCAGTCTGGTCCTGAACTCACTACCTAGGCCAGTCTGACCATGAACTCTCAGTAATCCTCCTGCCTCAGCTTCCTAAGGGCTGGAATTATAGGCCAGGCTGAGGGCCATTTTTTAAAAACATCTTTTTGTAGGCAAGAAGTATGTAGGTGTCCTGGCAGAATACACGGTGGTGCCCTTCCCTCACGCTGCTAACACCAGAACAAACAATCCCAGGCAGACCGTCTGATACAGTGGGCTGCGGCCTGCTGCAGAAAGTTTTACAGAGAAACAATTATTGTTCATTAGAAATCATCTACATATTGGAAACGATGTTGAATATCACACTAGGAGGCATAAACTTTTCTCCATTTTTTGAATATTAAGAGCTGGGCTTTTGATAGCAAGTTTGAGGCAGGACGCTGGTGGATGTGGATGGCTAGGGCCTGTCTTAGCGTGAGGAACCAGATTTGGTGGGATTTGAGTTTTCCTTTAAGGCTACCTTCTTCCCCAGTGGAACAATTCTTATCAAAAATGAGCATGTAAATGAGATAAGCCTATAGTACTGGATAAGTGTGAGTTGAGTGTAAGGTGACACACTTATCATCTAGTTGTTGTAGGCACAATGCTAAGCTCAGAAGTGGCTTCTTCTAGAAGACAACTTTTGATTTTAACCTTCATGGAGTGTGAAAATCAGAGACCCTAAGGGACAGAAAGAGGATAGGTACACTTGAAGGGGAAGGAGATATCTGAAGTTTGGAATCTAGGACAATAGGGTTAAGTTGCCAGAGGGCCACCTACAGAGCACAGCTGCGCAGACTCCTGGACTTACTCCTTTGTCTGTTGGAGAAGACCCCCCAGAGGCGGCTCACATGGCAGTCCTCTCAGAAACCAAAGGCATATACCACCCCTTCAGGCATGTGGAGTGAAAAACAAAACTAATACTAGCTAAAATGTGGCAGACACCCAAATACCCATCAACAGACCAATGAATACATAAATTGAGGTGTTTATGTGGTACACAATGGAGTACTGCTCATCTATAAAGACAGATAGGTTGGAGGCTTTTTGTAGTAAATGGAGTCAACTTGAGCCCATCATGCTTAGTGAAGTGAGTCAGAAGCAGAAGGTGAAATATCAAATGGTTACTCTGATATGATTATTTCATAGAACTCAGTGTGGAGAATAGTTGAAACTGGAGGGGAGGAGGAGGTAGGAGAAGGGTCAAAAAGGGAGAAGGGAAGAATTTGTAATTTTGCCATGATACGTATAAGACAAAATACTCAAGTTCAGTGTAAACCTTATCTATTGCACTTATACATATCAATAAAATGGGGGGGAGGGGAGGACAGCTAGAACAGCAAACTCTCCTACAATGTTCTACTTTTTTGTTAGGTTCCTTGTCTATACTGTTGACACTAACGTCCACCCGTTGCTAACAATATGCACCTTGCCATCCCTACTTAACCCCTCCACATGAGGCCATTCTTGGGCAGCACTGGGCATACATCCCTGCATCTCTGGCCACCGGGGCCATTGAGGAATCGAGTCTGGAATCTGGGGGACAAAGCCTTCACACTCAACAAAAAGTATTGGTTTCTTATATTAGGTGGAAGAAACTTGGCGCAAAGGCCATTTATTGCAATGTCCCATGTACAAGCAAGGAGTGATCACAGGCAAACCTATATGAGCAGGAAGAGGATTAGCGGCGGCCAAAAGCTGGAAGCAGAAATGGGTTGGGGGGAATATTATGTGGCAATAGAACTGTTCCAGACTTAGATCCTGGTGATAATTGTACAACACAGCAAACTTGCTATCAAAAAATAACATGTAAGATGAATAGATTTCTAATGTATGAGTTGTACCTAATAAAGCTGATAAGAACCCCATTTCAACCACCCCAAGAGGCCCATCACAGTGCTACTACTGCTTGCTTAGGCAGATTCTTGCTTTCTTTTTGTGCCTGCCTAGCTTCACTCACATTTTTATTATGCTGATTGGTTGGCATGTTATCTTCTTTAATTTGTGTTTGAAACTTTGTTTGTTGGTCTTTATCTTTTAGGTAAATGCTATCTATTTCTTTCCTTTAGTTTTTTAAAAATAATTTTCCTCTTGGTTTATCAAATAAGTATGCTGTTTTCCCATTTTCTGCATTTCACACAATAACACTGCTTACTATTCTTTTCTTGCATAAAAGCATTTTATGTGCCTCTTCTATCTGGTTTAAGTCTAGTGTGTTCAGAAAGAAGAGCTACTGTTGTGTTGCGCTGCACTGGCTGTGCTCATCACGTCAATCCCCAGAACCTCTGCTTCCTTCCTGTCCCGTGGGCCACTGTGTCCATTCTGCACATGGTTTCTTTGATCTCTTGACATAAAGAATAATATCTTGCTGTATTACGCACTTGAAAAATACCAGTTTAGCTTCTTAGAGCCAGTACAAGTCTCAGGGACTCTATGTCATGTCCATAATCCCACCATACGTCCTTGAACATTCTGGTCACTTGCATTGACTCTTACTTTTGCAAGAGGAAGGAAACCCACCTTCTATCTTCAGACCCAGAGAATACCTGGGTCAAAGACCCCCGCAACCAACCTTACCAGGAACCTCAAATGGATTAATTTCACTAGTTTCTAGAAACCAACTATTTATCATTCTTTCTATGTATTCCATGATTTCATGTAACACTTATTTTTATTTGTTTTCAGTTAAGTTTAAAAAGTGGTTTAGGGACCAGTGGCGGAATAAGTATTCCTATTGGTCGTGTGGGTGATAGGCCTGGAGGGAGGGGCCATCCGGCAAGTTTCAGTTTACTTTTGATCATGTGTTTACCTGAGTAACCCAGTCTCCATGCACTTTCCATCGGATGTAGCTCACATTCGGATTGTTCATAGCACTATGGATGGTGATGCTTGGCATGTTCCCAACCTTGGGCATCTTCTTCCACATTCTAAGGAGAAAACAAAACTCTCACAAAGGTAAGAACTGCTGGACCTTCCACATCCTGCTCCTTCCAACCACAAGCCCTTTCTCAGGCGTTTTCTAGTGAAAACTCTCCACTCTTTCATCTTTTTCTTCTACACATTCTTTCCAGTCTCCAGGAACTCACTAATTGTCCAAAGGGACCTTTTAGAATATGCCAGACCATTTGTAGTCTTCATTTTGTGGAGTCTAGAAGAGTACTATTGCCAACTTTGGGGTGTATGTGTTGCTTTGATTTTCCCATGAGAACTAGAACACCCGATAGCAAGGCTACTTCTTTGAGAGCCCTCAAGCCCCAGTAGGAGAAAAGGACTCAAGAAACACTGATCAGCACTCCAGGGCTACACTTGTGTGCTCCCACAGGGGCTTGAGCAGCCTTCCAGAAGAAGTCAAAGTCAGTCTCACAGAGAAGTGGACTTTGCTCATAGCCATTGTACACAAAAGCAGATGAAGACAGCTGTGTTCTCACATGGTCTAAAAACTCTTGAATTACTAGCTAAGTCACAGAAGTGCTCAGAGTCCTGCTGTCCTTCCCACAGCTGAGGCAGCAGCACTGCAGCTGGCACATGGCAGAAGGCTCCAGGGTGAAGAGAGCTGTGGTTTCCACCCAGGAAAACCACATTATCCCTTTTCTCCCTGCTGACAAAACCAAGTATGATGGTTTGGACCTGGTTAGTCACCTACTCATTTATGTGTTGGAACCGTGGTTTATGCTGTTGTGAATCGTATATGACGTAGAGTCTGGTTGGAGGTCATTGGGAGTGCTGTCTTCAGAAGGCCTTAAGGGGATTCTTGTAGGACTTCAGTTAATCCTCACTTTAGGATTATTATAAAAGAAAAAAAACTGCATTTTCTGGTTTCTCTGGCTTTTGTTCTCCCACAAAATTCCTCATTCACATGCACCCGTTCTATGATGCCATCTGCTATAAGGTAGCCTCAAAAGAGCCAGTGTCATGTTGTCTTTCAGTCTCCAAAATTGTGAAATATATACATAGGCCTCTTTATCACACTTAATACTTATTTATACATTACCCAGGCTCAAGTATTTCGGTATTGCCATGAAAAATGGACTAATACACCAAAATATGATCGAGTTCTCACTAATGAGATAAAGTGAAATCAGGAAAGAGGCTCTAAAAGATTTCTGCTCTCTAAGAAAGTGTTGTGTTAGCTACTCTCTCCTCCCCGCCTTCCTCCCCTTCTCTCTTCACTTGTCTCTTTCTCATTTCGGTGTTTCCTCTGTCCTGAATGATGCTCATTTCCTGATTTCAAACACCGCTGAGATATCTGTCACTAGAGCAGCCAGTAGAGTATCACGAGGCCGTGGATGAAGTACAAAAACTGCTGAGCAGCCAAGGTGAGCGATTGAGGCTCTGGACACCACCAGAGAGTTAAACCCACGCCAGTGCCTCCTGCATGGTTTATTTAGGGTTTCTGTCTGTTTGCTTTTGTTTCTGAGTTGGACATTATTACGTTATTCAGACTATCCTGGAACTCCTAGGCTCAAGCAATCATCCTCCCTCATCTGGGGCAGCTGGGAAGACAGGCATGTACTACTGTGGCTGCATTTTTGTAAAGAAAGATAGATCCTTTTATTCTTTGTCACTTTTTTCTGTTATGTAATGATGATTATTATTTATTAATTTAAGTTATTTATTATATACCAAGAACTATCCCAAGAGCCTCTACATGTAAACCCATCTGCTCCTTAGTGTGACCCTTTGACCTAGTCACTGTTGTTCTCTCTTTAAGGATGAGAAAACTGAAGTGTGGAATGATATAAAAACTTGCCACAGTTAGCAAGTTTTAAACCCAGGATTCAAACGCAGAAAGCCTGGATTACAATAATTACTCTCAGTGCTAATGGTTTTAACTTGCTAATCAAGATACAGACTGGCAGAGTGGATAAAAAATAAAGCCTAATCATTTATTTTCTGCAAGAGGCACGCTTCACCCAAGAAGAAGTGCAAGAGTAAAGGTGAAAAGATGGAAACTCATACACATGCTGCTAGAGCTTGGACGCAAGCAAGAGTAGCTATAATAGTCTCAGACAGTGCAGACTTCAAACTGGCAAAAGGAACAATCCAACAGGTAGAACTCACAAGTATAAAGATATATGACCCTAGAGTAAGTGAACCCAATTACATAATACAGAAACTAATGAACATGAGGGGCAAACAGAGCCCAATGCAATCACACTAGGGGACTTCGACGCTGCACTCTTACAAATAGGTCAACTGGACAAAATAAAAAATCAACAAAGAAACAGCAGAGTTAAATCGCACCATGGAACAAATGGACTTTATAGATATTCACAGACAGTTTTACTCAACATCAGCAGACTACATCTTTTTCTCAGCAACACATGGAATCTTTTCCAAATTAGACCATATCCTTGGGCATAAAAAAATTTAAATCCATATCAGAGAGACCATCCGATGTTTCACCTTCTGCTTCTGACTCACTTCACTAAGCATGATATTCCCAAATTTCTTCCATTTGCCTGTGAAAACCTCCACGCTGTTGGACCTTACAGATGTGTAGTGTTCCATTGTGTATAAGTACCACAGTTTGTGTATCCACTGGTCTGTTGATGGGTATTTTGGTGACTTGCATATTCTAGCTATTGTTAGTTGTGCTGCTATGAGCATGGGTATACATATATCTCTGTTGTATGTTGTTTTGGAGGATGGTCTCTCTGATATGAGAGACCCAGACCACAACTATCTCATGGAACTTTAGACGAAAGACAAAGCGAAAGAGGGGGACAGGGTAGGGGTAGAGGGAGGGATAGGAGGGTAGGGGGAGGGACAAAAGGAGAGCGGGAAAGCCCTTGTCACCTTGACAAGATATGTATGTGCACAAAATGCTCAACTCCATTGTAAACCTTAAATTCTGCATTTGTACATATCAATAAAATGGGGGGGGGGAAGAAAAAAATTAAATACATACAAAAGAATTGAAATGATTCCCTGAATACTTTCAGAACATAGTAGAATGAAACTAGAAATCAACAGCAAAAGAAACCACAGAAACTATATTATGTGGGGATTAAATAATATAGTATTGAACGAGCAATGATCACAGAAGAAAGCAGGAAATAAATTTTAAAAACTTCCTAAAGTCAAATAACAACAGAAGCATCATACCAGAATCGATGGGACACAATGATGGCAGTACTAAGGAGGAAATTTAGTGCTACGAGTGCACATATGAAAATAAAAAGAGAGCAATTTCAAACAAACAATCCAATGATGCAGTTCAAAGTACTAAAGAAATAAGAACAAGCCAAATTAGAAGCAGTAGTAAGAAGGAAATTATAACAATCAGAGCAAAGATCAAAGGCGCTGAAACTGCAAACTACAACAACAACAACAACAACAACAACAACAACAAAATTAAAAGTTTGATGAACTGAAGGGTTGATTCTTCAAAACAATAAGTAAGATTGATACAACTCTGGTCAAACTCACCAAAATAAATAAATAAATAAATAAATAAATACAAATACAGGTGAAATCACAACAGACACTATTGAAATCCAGAGGATGATAATTATGCCTTTGTGCATACTACCAGCCATCATGAGGTCCAGTGGCTTTCCCCAAGGAGTTTCATACTGGATGTTCTTTTTTTATATGAACTGAGTACCCCTTAACCGAGATGCTTGAAACAGAAGTGTTTCCTATTGCAGATGTTGGAATCTTTACATGTATATAATGAGATAGTTGGAGATAGGACTTTCCGTGTTTTGGATCTAGTGTCCTATAAAGCCCCCATCTCTGGAACTATGAGTCATTGGGAATTGGGGCCTAACTGGAAGGGGCAGGTGCTTGGAGTTTGACCTGTAGAGATGGTATCATTTTGTTGAGACTGGGAGTGCCCAGGGCAGAGCTTTCAGGTGTGTTATTATTGACTTGTGGGTTAAAAAGTGAGGGAGGGAAACTCACCCTGTGTGGGGGGAGCCCAACTGGCACCTTGAACTACGTAAAGAAGGAAGCAAAAACATTGTTATAGCTTTTTTTCTGGGAAAGCTTTGGCCTTGCCTGAGTCTGCAGACACAGACTTACTTCTGCTTCAGTTGAGGTTCTGTCTGCAATACTCTGAGCAGCTCTCCACCTTCTGCCATGTGCTTTTACCATTGTGGGTGGCCATGAATGGACTGTGTGAGAGCTACTGAAACTGTGAGCTCCATACATCTTTCCTCCCTTAAGTTGTAGATGTCAAGTATTTTGTTTTAGCAATGAATTAAGAAACTAAGAAAGGACTCAGGTCTAAATACTCAATTTATTTATGTGTCTTATATATCTTGTTCCTAAAGTCTAGGGAGAACATTATGTAATATTCCTGGTGCACCTGCATTTTGACTGCAATCAGTTCCATGAGGTCAGGTGTGGAATTTTCCACTTTGGACATCACGTCAACTCTCAAAAATGTTTAGAATTTTGAAACACTTCAGATTTTTCATGCTCATATTAGAAAGGCTCCATCTCTAATTGTTTTTCTGTTTCACTACATATAGCATAATAAGTTGTTTTCTTCTCTGATTTTTAATTACTAGCATGAAATTAAACTTTTTAAGCTTTTGACTATATGTCAAGCATTGTTTGTATGTTTGAATCCTCTAAAACGTTATTTCTTGACAGTCTTGTGAAAATAGTGATTCTCTTAGACCAATAAAAGACACTCTGTTTCTTAACTTGACAGTCACCCAGCACTTGCTTTTGGTTTGGTGGTGACTCATGGTAGACTTTCTCATATCCTGAAGAACTCAGGGTGAAAGAGTCTGTAAAAGGACTTGCTGTCCCTCCACGTGGACTTTCTGCCAGGTTACCTCATGTCCTAGCAACACCTTTACATCGGCTCCCTCTTTACCTGATGGAGTTCTTTACTGCTGAGTTTTCTGGAACTTTCCGTACAAGTTCCTTCATTCTCTGTTCACCCAGTTAAGAGTCTAGTAAGTTAATAGATTGAGTAGATCTTGATTTTGAAATTTCAAAACTCACAGAATCAACTCTTGTCTTGCTCCTGCTTTCAGAAATGGTGCCCAAGAAGCACCTGCTGATTACTTAACAACCTGCATTTTCCCCATGGAACTATCCTTTTAGGTTTGTTTTATTGTGTAGCTACCTGGGTTCCATAGCAATGCTTCAGTGCATCTGATCTCATAGATTAAATGGAATATCTATTCTGAAAAGCACTAAGAAGCAGTTTAAAGTTTGGTTTTGTTATCTTATGAAGTACCTATTCACTAACCACAGAGCAAATAGCCAGTGTATCTTTTCAGCCTGCTCCTTCTGCTGTGGTGGTTTGAGAATTTTTCAGCTCATTTTTTTGTCAAATAATTTTCTCATGTTAAAATTACTCACAAGTTAAATCTTTTCAGACTCTGTTGTACTAACCTGTCCAACATAATACTTGCCATCTGTGTGGCTTTTTCTGGGGACATTTAAGGTCTGGGGAGAGTTTTCTGGGGAAAAAAATAGGGCAGGAGAAGGTGGTGATTAGAAATCAAAATGATTAGGTGGATTGAAAAGTGCAATTATTTGTAAAGAGATAAAGTTTTAGGAAAAAGGGTTTAATTCTGTGAAATTTTGTACTAAACACAATCTTCAATTTAACTTATTTATTTATTTATTTTTTTGTGGTGCTGAGTGGGAACATAGGGCCTCTCACTGGCTAGGCCCACTCATCCACCTAAACCACATCTCTGCCCCTTCATAATATAATTTTTTTTTTTATTTCCAGCAAGCCTGAACCAGATTGGCTTCCTAGAATGTAGGTAGTACAAAAGCTCCTCTTCTCTTTTGAGAGCAGCCACAGGAGAGATTTAGTGGGTCTCTTTCTCAGCTTTTTCATCTCCTTGGAGATTGGTCTGGAGAGATCTGGACAATGGTTCTCCATGGTGCAGGACTGGCGAATTTGAGGACATTTGTGACATTCACTTTGAACATCATATTTTATGCTTGTCAGAAATTAAGGTCTTTATCCAAGCCCCAGCATGAGTCTTCACGGACACAGATTAGAGGATATCATCTGCGTGGCTGGAACTCCAAGTTCTGCCCCTGCCCAGGGCTCTTGAGAAGTGACACAAGGCTGTGCATGTGGTCTTCAAGGCCCACTCTTGCACTCCACTGGGAAGGGTTGTCTTGAAGCTCAGCTTCACAGCTGTAGAAGTTCTCTGCCATGTGGGCTTTTACTCCTGGCAACTGCTCAAAGCAGTCATTTCAGTTGTGCATGCCTGTGTGTGTGTGTGTGTGTGTGTGTGTGTGTGTGTGTGGTATGAAAATGTTTCAGACAAAGAGACTGGTAATTAAATTACAGGGCGAAGATCTGAGAAATCCATTCTTTTTTACCCAGAGACAACTGAAGGATTCTGTGAATGGTATTACTGGATCCTATGACTTGTGACTCTTCAGGGAAACAATAGTTCCTGGAATTGTTATTACCAAAGCTTTGTTCCTTTCTATTTTTTAATTTTCCCTCTCAAAGATGATTTGTATTACATATTTTGAGCAAATGAACAAGTACCTCTTCTAAAAGTAAAGTGAATAATATTAAATGAATCTCACCCTGTTTAACATCTGTGTGTGTGTGTGTGTGTGTGTGTGTGTGTGTGTGTGTGTGTATGTGTGTGTGTAACTGGGGACTGAACTCGGGGTGTTCACTGTAGCTACATCCCCAGGCGTTTTTTGTTTTTATTTTATTTTCATTCACGAGGTTGCTAAGCTGTTCAGACTGGGCTTGAACTTGCACTCCTCCTGCCTTACCTTCTCAGAATTCTGGGATTACAGACCTGTGCCGCCAGGCCCAGATGGCCCTGTTCTATATTTTTACTTAAGATTTGGGTGAACCCACAGAAATACTGTTAAGTCTATTGACAACACAATGCTGAGGGAGACAGCAAATAATCTACTGGATTTTGATATCAGTATATAAATTATTTTAACTAATAGAAAAAGAATGCAAAAAATCAATACAATGGAATTTAGCAAGAATGAAGGCCCTGATTTAGGCTCTAAACATTCTTTTGTGTAATATATATATATATATATATATATATATATATATATATATATATATGTGTGTGTGTGTGTGTGTGTGTGTATTTTTTTTTTCCCTGAGACAGGGTCTCACTCTGTAGTTCAGGCTGGCCCTGAATTCACTGTGCAGCCTAAACTGGCCTCAAACTCAGGGCAATCTTCCTGCCTCAACCTGCAACATGCTGGAACTACTTGGGGCTGAAATGATCTCAATCTTCTCAGGCCTAAAATGCGTGCAAAGTCCAGCTTGACGGCAGATGGTTAGAGGTCTTGGGGCCAAAACTGTCTCAACATCTTCCCAAACTAAGCATCCTTTTGTAAGTGAAAGCTGAGAGTTGCCTGGCTAAACAGGGTGGAAATACAGCCATGGGCAGACCCTTGTAGGTGACAGGCCACCAGGTGAGTCGAGTCCTATGCACTAGAGAATAATTGAGAAGGGGAAGCCAGGACCATGGGGCGTCTTGAAATCATGTGATCACGAAGGACCGCTGAGAACCCTGGGAATGTTAACTTGAGAGAAGGGAAGCCTTAAGAGTCATGTTCAAACACTTGCAACTCAAACTTTCTAGGATTTGTATTTTGTTTCTTTTCACTTTCCTTTTATTTTATAAAAATTATTTTGATTTTCATTGATGTGATGTGAGCTTGCTTAAAGGGTCAAATAATTCTATAACTTTAAGAAACTTGAATTGAGCAATCGCAGCCCTGTGGAAGTTTGAGCTGAGCCTGGGCAACTGGGCAACTAATCAGCTTAGTGAAACCCTGTCTCAAAATAAGAAAGGAATAAGTGAAGGGCTGGCTGGGGATATAGCTCAGTGCCAAGGGATCCAACTCCTAGCACCTCACTCCCACCCCCACCCACCCCCCATACACACACACACACACACACACACACACACACACACACACACACAAACCACAACAATGACAAATGTTGTTGATTCCTTCCAAAGACCTCCAGCCACGGGCAGCTTTAGGATCATTATCTGGGAGCTTCTTCTGCCTCGAATGGTTTACCTGCCCAGCTCATGTCTGCTTTTCCAGCACTGGGCATTATCTTTTGACTGGCTACTCCTGTTCACTCTCGGTGTACTTAGCACTCTTCATGGCTGTGTGAACCTCTTCTCAGACCTTCAGCCACATCAGGTCGTCATTCTACAGGCTGCTTCATGCCTGGTGCACAGTTGTCATCTTGAGTCCCCATCATGTCACCCTGGGGATGTCATCTGATTCTATTCTTTGTTGTGCATTTCTGTTTCCTGGTTCTGTCTCTATTCAGTTTTTTATCTCATTTTCTAGAGAAAATTCTTCAGTAGGTTTGGGAATAGATTTTTGAAATCTTGGATTTTTGAAAATATTTTTATTCTACTCCCTCGCTTCCAAGTAGTTTATCTGGGCATAGGATTCAATGCTGGAGATTCTTTTCCTTGAGATTTGGAAAAGGTTGCTCAGTTGCCTTTTAATTTTCAGAATTACTGTGGAGAAGTCCAAGCCTACTGTCAGCACTAATCCTGTGTGTGGTGACCACACTTCAATTACCTTGGGGAGAAAGGAGCTCTTCCTGGCGCCATGGGTGAATTTTGAATGTCATTCCAGGAGTATGCTAGAAAAGATTCTACCTCTACTGAGTTACAAGTTAGATAAGTTGTACCTGGAATCTTCCCACTCAGAATTCTTCAAATTTATCATTTAAATTTTAGATTATGTTGTTTATTCAAGGGTTGAAGTAATGTTCAAATCTAGGTATCTCTGAGAAAAAGTGCTAGCTTTAAAGTTTTCTTTGTTTGGTTTACTTCCCCACACAGCTTTCTGAGTACTTCTGTAGAGGAAATTTTGGGTATAGAAGTGACAATTGAGAGGAAAGTTTATGTCTCCTGGTTCCATCATCATAAGCTTACAAGTGGCCAGAAGTCAGTCTCTATGGCCCTGAGAGGAGGGGAGTAGAAATCTGCTTCTGTGACAACACATGGAGTTAACATATTCAAGCATTTCTCAAAATAAGAAAAGGAAGCCCTAAAACTCAGACAAGACACAGAGAACACTAAGATTTAAAAAACCCCAGCAAATTACAGATGCTTATGCAATGCAAAAGACTTCTTGTTTTCTGAAAGACCCTTCCTCAGTACTTTACCCAATATAAATCAATGACTTTCAGCTGAATGATGTATGTGACAGAGGTTGGTAGGGAAAGAAAGTCTAAATAAAACGCCATTTATCAAAACTACTCTCTTTTCCCGACTTTCCAGCTATACAGCCATCTTATGCAGTCAATCTGGACGTATTTATACAGTTTCCTGCCCAGACTCCTCCAGCCATCTCTTCATTAGCAGAAGTTGACATCTCGCTGCTAGGGGCTGAACATTGTATGATGGTTAACTAGCTGCAAACCAAAAACTTCAGGACCTGTTAACAGAGCCAACATCCATCCACCCACTCACTATCCATTCATCTTTTATTCATCTCCCACCTGTCTTGGCTCATTCATTCCATGTAGCTTCTACTTACTCTACTCATTTCTTATCCTGCCTTCATTAATCCTCCCCATGTCTGTTCATCCATCCACTAGCCCATCTATCTATCCTCTACTCATTCTTCATCCATCTTCTATCCATTCATCCTTTTATCTCTTCAACCATCTAAAGTCTGCTGAGGATTCTGAATGAAGTTCTAGTCCCAGAGCTGGAGTTCTCTGTGTGGTGAGAGATTATGGGCATAAATCCTGGTCCAGAGCTGTAGTTCAAGTCATTGAGGTGTACACAGAACACATTGAGGATGCATGTGTGGAGAGGACAGGAA